>JANHGO010001063.1:0-36221 GCA_024606505.1 Aquila spilogaster
GGGGGGGACGCAAAGGTCTGGGTGGTGTTGGTACAGCGGTGCGTGCAGCCTTCCTCCCAGCAGGAGGGGACACCCTACAAACTTGGCGACAGAGGGGCTGTCTCAAACCGGGTTTGGTGCAGGTTGAGGCGGGGCTGGCTCCCACCCGCCCGCGTTGAAAGCGGCGGGTGCCTGCGCTGCCAAAGCGGGATGTGTCCGCTCCGCAGCCTCCGTGCTGTTTCTTCCCATCTCGTTCCAACCTGTGTTCCCTACCCTCAACTAATAGTGCCTCTGTTTAGTTTGAATCTGGGCTCTTCTATGTGTTAATTCTGAATTACTATTTATTTAGGGCTCCATTTCCAGAGGGACTGATGCACTCTTCCCGCTGATAGAGCTCCGCGCTTTAAGCAGCTGAATCTAAACCAATGCAGCTGAGTGTCAGGAGGCTTCTAAGAGCTTTTCCTGCAAGTTATCCCATTATCCATCATTAACCTTCTGAGGACTCAGACAGCTATAGGGCTTGCTTGTGACGTTTAACTTCTGGGAAGAGTTCTGTCCATGCACACACACCTGTAGGTCTGTGCAGACGCAATAGCATCAGTTCCTGGGTATTCCTAACCAGGAATTCATGCATCTGCCATTCAGCAGTAACCGTGGCCCCCAAGGATGCCTACAACGTGTGATGGGATAACCGTGTTTTGATCAGTCGTGTCTTTCAGGTTGTTTGCTCCGAGCCAAGCCCTTCCGATATCACTGGATGGACCCTTATTTATAATGCATGCTCCTTTGGGGAAAAAAAAACGGTCAACTGAGTGGCCAATTGAGGTTCCCTTATAACTGGGAAAGCAGGTGCTTACGGTGTAACTCTGTCATTAGCAACTGCTGATGTGTGTTCTGCGCCGTACATGGAGCATCAGTTTTAGCATTTAAACATATTCTTTGCTGTAGGAGAAACCTGTTACATGTAGCCACCTGAACACAGTGCTTCGTATCACATCTTCTGTAACGACATCTTTCTGTAGCCAGTGCGCTGGGTACTTATTATTAAAGAATGCAAAATTAATGCTGTTCTAGATAAACTACATCATGTTCATTGCTATGATGCTGAAGATTACTTGTAAGTTCAAAGTTTCCACCAGGAAAAATGCAATACGTTTAGCTTATATGTAAGATTCTTCTTTTTTTTTTTCCCCAGAAAAATTGGCATTTGCTTCCAAAACTTCAATGATTCATGCTGACTTCGTGGGCTTTGGATCAAGTACTTTAGCTGGAAGAGTATCAGAAGACTGTTTTGTATGAGACTTAAACCACTGGATTTATATACATGAGAGATGAAGTAATGCAGAATCCGATGCTGGCATTCTACACATCACCGTACTTATAATTAAATGATTTAAGTTTCAGCCATTTTATGTGTAACTTCTGGTGTTCGGTTCATTGATTGTTTCATGTACTTCGACCCGATATTCATAATCAAATGTAATTTCACACTTTTGCAATCAACTTTCACCAATGTAAATCACATGAAGTAAAGGAGTGAATGAGTAATTTCTTCTAGAGTCCCTTTTCTTGAAAGTAAACGTAAAGTTATATATATAAAAAAAAACCAACAAAACAACACACAACTGAAATTCAGCTGAGATCCATCTGGTGGAGTTGTGCTATAAGTTATAAACCTTCTGCGTTCCTTAAGGCTCTCCCTGTTGCCATTAACTACCTTTGGTCCCACGCTGATCTTCCCAGCGGGCGAAACCAGATTTGTTAACTTTGTGGCTTTGGTCTATTCAGTCCATGTCATAGTATTTCAGAGCAGTGTTTTTGAAACTCTGTGTTTAAAGCTACAGCTAGAAAGAATACCTGAGACAAAATATCTTTACCAAGGCTGCCTTATGGGGTCACATTCCTATTCTGATTTGCAGCCCCTTAAGCTTATTTCAAGCAACAGATTCAAAATAATAATGGTTATTCTTCTAGAATAATTGGAAGCAGCTTTCATTGGATCAGCTCCGAGGAACTCCAAAACTCAGTCATTTTTAAGTGGATTCATCCTGTAACTTCAGGTAAGGTACATATGACTTAGTCCCTCTTTGCAGAGGCAGAAAGAGCTGGCAGATGCACAGGGAAGTAAGGAGGTCTGTTCAGTTGAGTTCTGGGCACCTTATGGATTGATGCCTGTCAGTTATTTGGGCCTCTCTAGTCAGCTGCTCAGAGGGGTAGTGGATACCCCAACTCATGGCCAGGTTGAATGGGATCCTGAGCAGCCTGGCCTATGGCTGGCAACCCTGCCCATGGCAGGAGGGTTGGAACTAGATGATCTTTAAGGGTCCCCTCCTACATAAGCCGTTCTATGATCACATTTTCTGACCATCTTTTCACACCACTAGGTTCAGGCTCAGCCCTTGAGGCAGATGAATGTTAAATGCTTTGTGGGCCACAGACTTGATTTGGCCAATTTTACTTCCAGCCAGCTTCCTGCATTCCCAGAGGAGATGAGTCACTGCATGCAGCTGTGTGCCAGTACAGAGGTGGGCTGCAGGAGATAGCTGCCAAGGAGGGGAGGAGGCTGTGCTTCAGACAAGTCACCCTGCCCATCTGCCTGGGTCTGTGGTGGCTGTAGCACTGTGTGCCTACAGCAGAGACTGATGAAACAACAGGGAGACACTGCTCTCTGTGAAGGTGAGGTACCAGACCCAACATTTCAGGCTTTGTGGGGCTGGGCAGCAATGAGTTAATAGGTTAACACCGAAAATGAGGAAAGGACCTTTTTGTTTTCTCTCAAACTTTGTTCACTTTCCAGAGGCATTCATGTAGTTCGCATCCCATTTTCATGACCGAAAAGCTAGTTTTAAAATCTCATATCCCCATATTTGCAGGAAATGAACTTTATATTTGCTCTGGAACAGCTTGGTCTCATGCTCAGGCAGGAAATGGAAATAATCGTTTTATTTACCTGACCATGTACTACTAATACATTCCAATAAAGGCAGAGTATTTGCAGACCTCAGGAGCAGATCAGGTTAGTTATTAGGTATGAATTACTTGCCCTACTTCGTCATACAGCAAGAACCTTGTTTTCCCCCTTCCTTCAACGTTTTTGGCTGCAGATTGATAGGCGGAATGAAAGATGCCAATCAACCAGCTGTGAAGCACGGTTCATTACATCAGATCCCATTTAAGATGGTCTGGAGTATTAAGGCTATTTAAATGCAAGCTAACTCCTAAACAGCATAATCCCCTTTGCTTGATTCAGGAGGGCTGGTTAAATCTGCTCAGAAGACCAACAAAGGCGTTGTGCATCTTCAAGGAAGGCAGTGAGGAAACACAAAAGTTATCCAGGGGGTCCATGGCCCCTGCAGTCTGTGTGCCAAAGCTCGTGTTCTGTGCGATAAAATGCTCATTTCAGCATTTCAACCTGTCATTCTGTAAAAACCTTGAGATCAAATACTCTGTTACATGTTAGGTGTGCTGTCAAAATTGCCCTTCAGACTTCCCAGAACTCCAGGGTTACATCGTCATGTTCTATAATTATTTAGCATTCTTCATAAATTGGGATTACCTTGCTTAGCCGGAGGCCCTTGTTTGACTAAATGCCTTGGGCTCGACCTTGGGCTCTGCTAGGCACGTGCAGAACTGAACTCAGAACTGCAGAGAGGGATGCACACCAAAGCACCTGGGTTTACATGATAAAAAGACTGATCATTCGCCTCAAGGAGTGGTGCAGAGATGAGGTGATTAATTTGTGCTTACAAATGTCTTGAAGAAAAAAATACTGGTGCTGTTATTGTCCCTGTTCACCCCAAATTCAATCAGAAATATTAAAAAAGAGCCGCATTTGAGGCTTGATGTGAGACCAGGTGAGTTTCAGGTTTCATTGCAAGTTTCAGGCAGCTCCGTAATCGACAGTCTACACATCTGAAAGTTGAGCAGGCTGATGCCTAAAAAGGAAAACACTTTGCAGTAATAAATGGAAGGGATTATCTTCAGTGCTTCCTGTGAATACAGCTGCTGGATGGTGTTTTATTTGTTCATTTTGTAAGGATAAAAAAAATGAACTTGTCTTAAGCCATCCAGGTTTAAGACAGGCTTTATCTCCCTGGTTGGAGGAAAAGATTAGCACTTATTAGAGCCTAATCTTAGTCATATCCATTTATAAATAGGGCTTCGAATTGTCTAAAATATTTAAACATGATGAAATGGAAAGACTTAAGACAGCTGAGGTCTTAAGAGAAAAAAATCCACAAACCTGAAGATTTATCTGCAAAGATTAAAGTAGCTTTCGTGACAAGGCCCTAAGAAAATAAAAGAAAATAAAAGATCAGAAGAGAGAAAACAGCAGCCAGTTTCTTTACAAGGCAAATGAAGTTACAGATGTACTAAGATGGGTTACAAAATTATAAAGGCTTAACCATTTAGTTGCTGTTTCATAGCCAAAGAAAACATAATCGTTTGTCTGGGTGTTTAGGCAGTCTTCCCTTTTCGTGTAAGTATTAAAATATTCAGACATATTCAATATTAAAAATAGAAGCATTGCTTCTTGTTTGTGTGTTCATATTACGGTGGATGAATCAAGAGTTATTCATTGAACTCGCGGTGAGGCCAGTTCCAGTCTTACCTTGGAGGTCTTCACATTTTAGCCCCATGAAGCTTCCCCCTCTGCCCAGGATCACAGCCCATCCATGATCACATGCTATCAGGAGTCAACGTGTTGAAGATATTTATTAAAAGCATACACTATTTTCCTAGAAGGATTCAAACTAAGAAAACCTCAACTGAGACTTTAAATATCAACTTTCACTTGACACAGTTACTGAATGTACCTCAGTTTTGCAATTCATCTCTCCAATAGCTTTGTAAAGCTTCTTCTAAGTTGTGACAAGTTATTTATATGTCATCATTGATATTTTACTCCAAAATTGGATATGAGAAACAGTAATTGAGCTGTTTATACATGAATAATGACCAGTTTTAACAGCAATACCACATTATTTCCCTTAGCCCTAGCAGAAAAATAGTTCAAATCTTTCACACGTATAAAAAATGAAAGAATAAGACACAAAGATGAATGCAGATCACAATACAGTTTTACAGCCAGAATGCCAACTTGTCATTTTTATGTAACTTTTACTGTCAGGGGTCACAATTTAAAGAAAATATTGCTTATTTAGCAGGTCTGGACAGGAAGTGAGAGATGCTTCTCTAGAAAAGAAGGTTTTTAATGTAATTGTTAAGATAATGCAATCTAGCAACAACTTGCAGGCTTGAAAATTTTCATAGGCATTGCAAGACTGAAGTCTCGCAAACTTGTGCTAGATTTATACTGTTCGCTTGCTCCAGCTCTGATGTGCATGGTACAATGTGTGCAAAATGCTGATAAGGAGAGTTTGGTCTGCCCGTATTGAAGTTCTTTCATTGCAGAATCACTGCAGTGGCATATTGAAATGAGCAACGTGGAAAGCTCAGGTCCTGCTTTCCTGGGCTTGTAGGGACAGGAGTTCTTAGGAACAAATGTATCTTAGGTCATATTACTATCTTTTCTGACTTTTAACAAGCTGTATAGAAAGCATTGTTACCAACAGTAGCATTTGACCAGAGTCAGTGACATTGCTGCTGGTGTTGGGAGGGTGAGAACAAGTGGCGGAGCAAAAACTTTGCACTGAGAAACTGATTTGTGCATTGTCAAAGTCTTTGGTATACTGAAGGAAGAACTGGCGTGATTGCTGTGTTTATGTTGCTGGGAAACTTTCCATCACAAAAAAAACCTTTGCTACTTTTCTAGTTCTGTAATCAGTTCTCAAGTTGTTTGCAGACACCCTTAAAAGTCAGAAAGCGTAGATAAATTACTTTTATAAGTTCTATACAGATTTTCAAGATACAAACTCTGGAGTGTTTTCTCCCCTCTAACCATTTTATAACAGATATGCTTAGCTCCCTTTAGGCACATGGCTCCCAAAGGGGTACGTGTATCTCTGGATAAGCTATCTAAATGCAGTGCACAACGCAAGGGAGAAGGAAGCATCTCAGGAAGCTAAAGCAATGATTTTCTGAATTGTTTCACTCTAATCTGTTCTCATTTTAAGAGTTGCAAGTGTAAATATATCCACTTTTAAAGATACTCTACCACATATACCTCCAGATGAAAAAGGGAATTCTTTTTCCCTTGATCATTTCAGTCAAAGAGATCTCAAATGAACATCTTTCACCTCCCAGGAGAGTTTCCTTTCTGTAATTAGTGATCTAGATAAAAACATCCTGCGTTCTCCTGTTGGTGAGTGGGATTTCCCATCTCCTTAAGGCTCTGTTGCTTTGCTTTGTTCTGAACTGTCATTGTTGACCTCTTTGTAAGTGACCGGCTCTGTTTTTTTTGTAATTTAGCCCGCTTTAATGAAGAATAAGAGATTAAGTCAAGGAGGTTCCATAAGAGATCGTTTTTGGATCCCAACTATGCCAGCCTGATAATGAACACAAGCTAGTCAGACTGGGACACACCTGAGCAGAGGCTGAACTCTGATGGTTCGGAAACTTCATGTAAAATCAAAGTTAATTACTCATATTCAGTGCTTTAGATTGTTATTTTTAACTTAGGTATTTCAGTTCTGCCTAAATACTGCTATAAATGCCAAATGCCTTTATTGATAAATCTCTCCGATTCATTGCTCTTCTCGGAAAACTATTTACAGATTACCATAAATGAAGAAAATCATTGTAAACACTGGTGCCCTACAAAGGAGCCCTCTCTGAATAAAATCCCAGCAGAGCCCACAAAAAAGTATTTATAACTACATAAGATGGGTCCCCCATCTTAAGGGGGGGCTTCCAGCCCTATTTGTGTTAGAGTTACAACATTGGTCATGGCCCCACTAGAATGTTAAACAAGCAAATAACCTACGTTAGATATTCAGCAATAAGCGTTGATGTCTTTATAGTGTAAACTTTGTAGTCTAACTATTGGATCACTACTGAGAAAAGACAAGACAGAATATCTATCAGGAAATTGCTGACAATGTCACAAATGAAGAAGAAAGAGATTCAATTCGTGTCCAAAAAAATATCAGCAAATAAACAAGAAAGCACAAAACAGCTGTTGTATTATGGGCAAAAGAAAGAAAGAAAAAGAAGAGGCTTCAATGCAGAAGAGCTTTGCTGCAGTCATTTTTCCTGTCTCCAAAAGCAAAAGCGATATGAATTAATCACTTCTGCTGGCACACCAGAGTTACAGACTAAAACATTGGTGCTGCAAGTACATGTAAGTGAAGATCTCATTGTTAGAAAATTCATATACAAATCTTTACAGCAGAATAAGATCAGACATTTTTTGCCAATTTCAGCAAGCTGACAAAAGAAATAATTAGGTATCATGTCACAGTGTACATGAATTAATCAATACAGCATTGTCTTGGTAGTTGTATTAAGATGAACAAGAAGACAGTTAACGTATGGACAAAGAATAAGCTGCTAGAGAAACGGCTCTTTTATTCTGAAACTCAAAATTTCTCATCACTTTAACACAGTGAATAAAACCAGTACTTAAGCTGTAATTATCAGATTGCAATTTCAGAAAATCACATATATTTAGCTTTATGTGGTTATTCTGTGTCTCTGCCACGTTGTGATCCAGTGTTCCCCCCAAGACACAAAACCTGAATATTTAAAAGAAAGGAACATTTACTTAAAGGTAACCATTACTCTGAATTTTGTTTTTCCATTGGTTGTTAAATTTCCTCGACATCAGAAAATACCACACTGAAGTGAAACATCACAGAACATTAAAAATTCCATTTTCCTTAGCAAGCAAACTGACCTTAGCTGCTCTTGTTATTTATTTGAACAAGAAAATCTGAACATATGATGTGCGTTATAGCCAAAGAATTATTGCACATCTCTTTTGCTCGTGTAGCAAAAGACTCTGCCCGTGGATACAACAGATCCACCAATGGATCATCTGCCTCTTATTTTCCACCCACAGCTGTGGCGTGTGATCATCTTCCTGACTTACATCTGTCAGAACATCTCACTCCTTCTTTGGGATGGATGCAGAAACTCAGGAAGGTATAGCAGGAAGGAAATGACCGATGTTGCCCCAACCCTTCAGAACGACCACACTGTGTTAGAGACATTCATTTATCTGAATCTGTCTGTGATGAGACACATTAGCCTACATAGTTCCCTAAATGCCTGTCATTACGAGAGATTCTCCATAATTCATTTCCGAAGACAGGCCGACAAAAATACCGATTGTGCAATTATTAAAAATAACAGTAATTTCTCTGCTTTTTATGGCAGCCATTTGCATCTCCTATGAATGATCTGTCCTTGACTCAAGCCCATAATTTAAGAAGCATCTCAGTTTTGACATTTTAAATCCAACACAGATCATAAAACAGTATAAATTTTCATTACAGGCGCATTGTTAAAAATTGTGGAGTGTAAGGGTGTGGGGAATTTCCTGCTTCCCCCTCAACACCCATTTACTGATTGTCATCATATGGTGCTGTAATGAAGTGCCAGAATTGCTGCCTTCGAGCAGAGAAATAAAGAAATGAAGCACAATTACTGCTCCCCAGCTGAGCGGTGCCAAACACTCGCATTAGGATACCACAGCACTGGAGTTCTTCAGCTGTCTCTGGATGAGAAACAAGAAAAGCTGGGATAAGGAATTGGGATTTTTTTTTTCTGACAAATACCCCAATGTAAGTACTTGCTTGTTTTAATGATTAATTTAATTCAGTAAAAGTGAAAAACCTCAGCAGCAGGGCAATTACAAGGGAGAACATCCACCTCGGTCTTTAAATGGATGCTGTGTAACACGCGTTACGACCTAGCGCAAATAATCATTGATAGTAACTGGCTTGAAATTGCAAATGACGTTAACTTCTTCCACTCAAGACATGGCATTTCATTTTAAAATGTATCCACGGGGCATGTTGTAACTATATTCTGTTTTAACTACAGTTATTACTTTCCCTGTAGGCATTTGGCAAATGGAAGGCTTAAAAAGGGCCATTTAAGTGATGAAGGATATGCTCAAGAACAGCGGTTTACAACTGAAAATGTGCTGGTTAAGAATTAAAATTTGATATTGGCAAACTCCATCGTTAAAATAAAGTCATGCTATCTTCAATTCCCTATTACCATCCTTCCTAGATGTAGTCAATCACTTTTCCTGCATTAAAACAAGTTCATGAGCAGCCTAAGGACCAGAAAACTAGAGCAGAAATTAATTTAAAGGCAAAACGAATGTTCCCAAGGGGTGATATAAAAGCAGTGCAAGCCATCAGGGCTCAGCAGCTCGGGGTTCACTGGTGCTGTGCCGTGCAGGAGACCTTTGCAATGCTCAGAAGTAAGCAGGGCTCTCAGCATGCCCGGAACAGGGGTTCCTGTCCAACTCTTCTCCTTTTGTGGTAGTTCCAAAACACGATCGCTCTCACAAATGCCAGAAAAGTGGCTGGAAGAAGGGCAAGAAGCTACATCTGGTCATGCTCAGAGGATTAGGGCAATAGTTAATATCTGAAATATGTGAAGAATTATGCTTGTAATAAAATAGCAGTTCTCATTCTCTGGGGTACGTTCCTCATCGATACCTCAGCTATGAGGAATTCTTTCCCAATGAAGCTGTCCATGAGCAGTTCCTGCTCCAATGCTTTCACTTGCCTGTGAAGTGCGCTCAGCAGGACAAGCCTAACCACACCACGTTCTTCACTCAGACTGATTTTTGGCTATTAGTTTTTCCAAAAGGAAGAAAATGTGCTGTCATCTCCAACAAAAAGATCGCAGCACTATCAGCCATTATCTTTCAGGCAGAATTAAAATTAAACCCCACAGGTGTTATACAGAGTCTGTGCAGAAGTCTGTCGCCCCTGACAGAACAAGACTTCTCTTAACTTGTATAAGTGAGCAGAAGTGTTGATGTGTGTGAAAACTAATTTGTGCCCATGGCAAGAATCTGTGACACTCGGCAGCACGTACCCTACTAGAGATGATTATTATCCTTGTGCTGGTACTGCACTATCCTTTAGAGTTAAAAGCTCTTTGGCTATGAAGAAAATATCCCTGTTGAGAGTTCAATTTTGGCATTGCAAACACAGGTTACAACACAGGGGCTTTTCATATTGTGAGAAGTAACTGTCCCAAAGATCACAGCTCTGTAAGCTTTAGGAAATGTTATTGTATAGAATGGCATTAAGAACGCTTCTGATGGCTGTGAGTCAAAAGGTCATCGCTGGTACTTTCAGAGCAGGCTGGTAGCATTCCTGTTCTTTACAGATGGGCCATCCGTGGGGCTGTGCTGAAAAGGCCATGGTGGGAGAAGAGGTGCTGACTTCCAGTTCTGCTGAGCAAAGTCTTGAATCTGTCACGGATCACAAATTCATTGTAAAACAAACATTCAGGACATATGAGGAAGTGGGGAATAACTGGCGAAATATGATTCTGCAAAGCTGTAGAGAATTTACCATCTGTTTTGTTTTCTATCCAGGTACCTCTGGGCTCTGAGCAAGCTTTTGTGTCTTGGAAATTCACCAGTTTTAGAGCCGTCTGAAGAGTCCTTGTTGCTATGGCAATACTGTCCTTCCACAATGAATCCGTCTTGAAGGTAGAGGACGTTGGCAAGATTAATTTTTAATTTTTAAATATTTTATTTTTGCAGCACCGCAGGCAGAAGCGGCCGGAGGGGGAGAACTCCTCTCCCCCAAAACGTGGCAGTTTGCAGCAGCATCTTTGCTGGAATAGCACAAAGCAGCTGTGTAGCAGCGTTAGCTGTGCACAAAACCCACACCATAACCTGCTGAGAATCACAGTTTGGCACAACTAGGGCTTCTCTGCGAATGAGCAGCAGTGGCCTGAGCATCGCCTGTCTTAAACTCATAGAATGAGGGAGTGGAAGGGACCCTAAAGGTCATCTAGCACTTAGTGCCAGTAGGGCTGGTTTAATGAGGCACACTTCACAGAATCACAATCATTATGGTTGGAAAAGACCTCTAAGATCCCTAAGTCCAACCCCAACTCGAACCCATCCCATCATGCCCATTGACCATGTCACTCAGTGCCACATCTCCACAGTTCTGGAACACCGCTGGGGACAATGACACCACCACTCCCTGGGCAGCCTGTGCCAGTGCATCACTGCTCTTTTCAAGAATAAATTTACCTAATATCCAACCTGAACCTCCCCTGGCACAAATTAAAACCGTCACCTCTCATCCTGTCACTGTAATAGGGGAACAGAGGCCCATCCCCACTTTGCCTCAACCTCCTTTCAGGGCATTGTAAAGAGCTATATGATCTGAGCCTCCTATTCTCCAGACCAAATGAGAGTGATCAATAACAACCAGTCCATCCTCATTGAGGTGCTAGGTAAGGAAATAAGGTGTCAGTGGAATCTGGCAACGTCCTTGTCCAGCTCACAGTCAAGGACACCTTGCCATTTCTGGCAAACCCCAGCAGGTGGAGGCTGCCTGCAGCTTCAGGCAGAGTAGTGAAGGCTGAGAAGTGTGAGAAAAAACTGAGAAAGCCAATGCTCTTTTTTGTTTAGTTGGTTAGTTATGGGTTTTTTGCATAGCTCTCCACCTGCACACCAATGTGCCTACAGCTGAAAGCACCGCAGAGCTGGCCCTCACAATGAACACTGTGGCAAAAAGACAGATGTGGTCCTGTTGGCTTTGTGTTCTGCTCACATCCAGACCCGAAACACCTGGTGCTGGAACTCTTCGAAAAACTAAAACGTGGCTCAGGACAGACATGGCACAGTCTGTCATTAACCTGAGGAGTTTCTTCAAAGTGTCATATTGAATTTCATTCACTTCAAAAGCAAAGCATGAGAAAAGGCAATTTAAAGATAATGTACCAATGAGATCCTTTGCTTCTGTAATAAATTGATGCCAGGAGCTGAAAGTACCGAGCGTTTGACTGCCTTTGATTGCACTGCAGTGTGGGCAGCTTGTAAGAGGTAGAGGTGATTTCTGAAGTCATTTATGTGCTTTGGCTGTCATTGTTGAGAATACTTGTATTTAGGAATCTTCACCTTATTGATTACACATGTGATTTTAATTTCTGTTTTAGAAGCCTGAATCAACTGCACTTCCCAAGCACCTCTATTGATGTCACTAGCATTACAGCTAAACTGCTTTTCGCCAGTGAATCAGTAGTTTAGTTTATTACAGTATTTTTCCCCCTCTTAAGTTCCCCTCCCACCTTATTCTACTCCTCTTCTGCTGTCATTTTTACCAGCACAGAGGATACAGCATTCACTTATCACAACTGGTGCCCACCGTCGGTGCTTGTGCCATGCTGCATGGAGGCAGCCTGCAAGGAGACGTGTCTGCCAGTGACAGACTGCGTGGCACTTGGCACCTGCAACTGCTCTGTTCAAATATTACTGATAGGAATGAGTTATAATCATCTGCCTGACCGAGCAGACTTGCATGTTTAGGAATGCATGATAGAAGCCAGGTTATCCCTTGGCACGCTCATATTTTTGTGTGTCTAGAAGGGGCTATGGTAGGAAACTGTTTCAAAGCACCACTAAACATCCTCAGAACTTTTGTTCTAAGAGACTGCACTTGTTAAGATTGTGTTAGAATGGCAAAAAGTGACGAAAAGAGTCTTACTGCCGTGCTAAGTTTTGAGATTAAAATAGCCTTGCTCTCAAACACGTGAATTCACCTTTTCCATACAGGTTGCACGCAGTTTAAACTGTTAGCCAAAAACTGTAGCATTGCCTTGCGAAGTCTTTCCTTTATCATTCAGCGTCTGTCTCTCCTTTCTGAAACAATACTATTGAAAATGCAAACTGAGGTAAGTAGAGAGAAGAGAATGGAGCCAAGGGCAATGCCAATGGAGCCAACGCCAATGAAGCAAATGGTATATACACGAATGTATCACTCTGACATACATGACAACACCAAGCCTGCACGTTATTTTAATTATTGTGAAGTACTCTTTTGCAATCAGGGTGGCTCTCCTTTTAAATCTGAACCTGGGTTTTCAGTATTGTGTTGCTTCCATCGAGGATTTTAAAGTTGAGATGGATAAAGTTATTGGTATACATTTGACCTTAAGTGACATTTTGAGAACAGGGATTTTTTCACTGAAACTGGAAAGCCCAAGCTAAACTTTTCTTTAGAAATGCTGCTACCAGAGATTGACTTAGAAGTGCACTTCAGAGGGATCACCCGCCCATCCTTTCCTCCATTCAAAGAACTGCCACAGCATATTTACTTTCTTTTATGGGAATCTTATTTTGCACTGGACAAGCACTATACAAAGAAATAGTGTCTCTCTCACGAGTTAACCTAGAGCATAAACTTCAATCATGTCAGGGAGCTGAAGGCAGGAGTTTTAAAATCACTTCGCTTCTGCTCTTTCTTGCACCCAGCCCATAATTCTGCTTATCACCTGTTTGGTCCTAAAGGCATCGTCTGAAAAAGAATAAAACCAATGGGACTCTTCCCGTTTATTTCAATGGGCTGTGGGTCAAAGCCCAAGCACGTCAGATTTCAGAGTTAAATATTTATTTAATTCAGTCAAGTTTTCCAAAGCAGCTTCTGCTGAGATCAGTAGCAAACTTACTGGTCTTTGGGGAGAGCAGAGATTAAGGCTCTGCTAACCACTGTGCTACTGAAAGCTTAAGCAAAAGGAACTTGGATTTAGGCAGCGATAGTGCTAAACACCATTTAAAATATTGAGCTTTTCTTTGTTAATAGCAGTCACTAACCACTCTTGCTAACGCTTCAGTTGTTTCATGTGAATAAACATCATTAACTGTTCCTGAAAGCCATTTAAAGGATTAATGCTTACATCTACCTGGAAATATTTATCATGTTTCCCTGCCATACAGGCAGAAGCTAAGTATTAAAATAGGTTTGAAAAAGAAAGACTGAAACAAGGACATAGCAACGCTTATCATGAAAACCAACAGACTGACGCACCAAGGGCCCTTCCATCCCTTCCCATAGCAAAAGAAATCAGAAGCAAATTCTGCAACCCTCCCCAGAGAGCACAGCAGCTGCAGTTCCACTCAGGGCTTTTTTCCTGCAGATGAAGTTACTTTTTCTTCTGCAAACGTAGAAACATTTCTTAATCTGTCACTAACTGAACAGGCGTGCATGAACAAGCATCATTAGCCTATGAGCAATCTAATCCACAATAGATAAGTGTTGTTAAAAGCGCTGGGAATATCTGATAGAACACCTCAAAAACTTTTATTCTGCATGAGTTTGAGATAAGGCTGCTGTGACTTGTGCAAGTTGTCTCAAACCCACTTCAGCTCAGCACTGTTACCCACCTACGCGCTGTCTGCACCAACAGTATTCTCTGTGGACATCGTACAAGCATTCATTGTCACTCTGCCTTTGTTAAATCAAAGGTTGCTCAAGCTTTAAAGAAAGAGAGGGCCATAAATAATTTGTTAGATATTTCTGAGATCAACCAAGAGGGCTTTTCTGTGAAGGTGATGCTAGCTTAAAGCCCAGCCTATTGTGATCTCCTAGGACGAGAAGCAGGCATCGTAGGAAGGTATGCTCTTTGTTCAAGAGCATGAAAGTTTCATTTCGAGTCAGGAAGATGGAAATAATCAAACCTAAGCCACCAGAGCAGTAGAACCGCTGCCCGTTTGCACCTCCGAACTGCTTGACTCTGCTTGGGGCAGACGTGCAGCAATCCTTTCCCAGTTCTGGCAGCAGCAAAGGGCATTGCTACAGCACATCAGTTTTTAAAAATTGGCCTCTGCTTGAAATTCCTCAGGTCTGAAATTAAGTTTTAGTGATATAAAAAGGTTTCATGTGCACATCGGGCAGTCAAAAGGGAAAGCACCCTCTGCTCCTGCTGTGCTCAGTGGTGCATCTTTCTGCCACCCATCACTATAATCCTTCTTGCACCTCTTCACACCCTTGATCTGTGCAGCAGTCAGCCAAGGCCAGGCTGCCCCTACCCTGCATTTAGCACGCTGTTGATCTTTGCCATACATTTACAAACCTGCCCAAGATGTATACAAACTGCTCGCTTCATTTCACTCTTCCATTTGATTACTCCATTTATCCACCTTAGAACTAGATTTTCCCATAGCAAGGATAATTTTTCACTGCTATGAAAGCATCAAGTATCCAGCATGTGTGTAATTGAGGTCCTAAAGCCATTAAGGCAATATTACAGGAGAGTGCTAAAAAAATTATAAGAAAAATCATAGGCTTGAGTTGCAATACAGTTCTGGGAAGAACAAACAAACAATAATTTGTAACTCTTATCTTCAAGGTTTTGCTTGAATTATTTAACTCCTCAGCATCGTTTGCTTTGTGAAGTTGTCCACTGATTTCTACACCTATGGTACCAGATGCTGAATGGCTCTGAGTGAATGAGCACATATTGACCCCGTTTCAAGTTACAGTGGAACTGAGTTCCTGTAGAAGATTTTATTTCCTCTGAAGTTTACATGATCCTGGAAAAAAGAACCAAATTTTGACGTTCTAAACAAGTATGCACTTGAGGATTTCCCTTCAAACATATCATAGTCCCACTGGATTCTGTGCAACCTATGCCTGAAATCTTTGCAGGATTTGGTCTGGAAGATTATACACACAAATGATTCAGCAGCACGGTATTGTACAGGCTGACTGAAATTGGAGGATAAGCCAAAATACTAACGTTATTTCAGTAAGAAGTGTGTATCAATTGGAATAAAATGCATTCTCCAGTGCTCACATCCGGAGGAACTACAAAGTATTTATCCATCTTTCATCCCAGGGGAAAATTGCTGTGCTTGGCCATGATTGATGCCTTGACATCAGCTAACCCAATCAAGCAGCTAGTTCAGCTGCTAATTGCCATCTGCTTATGCCTTTGCAGGTACAACGGAAAGTCTGCTGGAATAGGAGGTAGAGTATGGGGTCTGTACTCACGTAGAACCATAGAACATCCCAAGCCAAAAAGGACCCATAAGGATCGTCGAGTCCAACTCCTGGCAATTATTTAATCTCAATTAATGACCATCAAACCCTGAAGACAGCAAATGCTTAGCAAGAATACCTCTGTAAATAACATTGTTCTGGGGCATCACACATGCATTTCTGTTTTTAGGATCAGAACAGAAATCTCTCAGAGAAAACCTGCAGCTGAAAGAGGGGAAATAACTCACAAATAACAGCACTGGACCCGAACTATTTGATCTAAATCAGATTTGGATTTGGTTGCTCTCAGTTTAAAAACACTCCAAGGACATCCAAATGCCTTCAGCTGTGTTTCAGTAAGAAAAATGATCCCAAACAGTCAAAAAACAAAAAAAAAACACCCACAAAAATAACCTCATTGATCTCAGTTACTTCAGTGGAGCGTGCAGAAGCCAAAGCTGGGCTCCCAGCCCTGAGGATGAGGTCCCACACAAGGGCTGAAAATGCTGCCCCTAAGAAAAAGGGTCTGCACTGTAAAAAGTAATAACAGCATGTAGCAAAGGCAATTTCACTCTTGATATGGCACTTTTTTATACACACCTCTCTTTGTAAGAAAAGGTTTATTTTTCTTCCAGCCCTACTTGCTCCTTATCTCTTTTTATCTCGCCATCAGCTGCACATGGCTCATGGAGTTGCATTGCCTTTTGTTCACAATCACAAATTTCTTCTGGGAACAGGCTCTTCTCATCAAATACAGCTTTCAAGGCATCAAAACAAGACTGAATCCCACATCAAAATCAGTTATACATTTGGTGAGGTGCACTGCAAAATCAAGCTGGGGGAAGAGGAAGGAATAAAAGAAGCAGACCTGAAGCACTGTGATTCACAGAACAGCACTGAATTTTCTGCTCCCAGTTCTGCTGGCAAGTTTAGCTTTTTGATAGTTTTCTCCCAGTAGGGAAACAAGGCTGGATCAGACCTGGGGGCTGCATTGCGTCCATCCATCTCTGGCACTGAGTCCAGGTTAAGTCTAATCCATAGAAACCACAGAATGGCTTGGGTTGGAAGGGACCTCAGAGATCACCCACTTCCAACCCCTCTGCTGTCTGCTGGTTGTCTACCAGTAGATCAAGCACTAATTAATCTGAAGAGAGTTCTCAGGGAGAACTTAATTCCCACATTTCGGGAACGGCCCCATCCTACAGAGTCTTCAGCCAGAACTGGGCACCGAGCTCAGAGCCCAACAGCCACGGGGAACAAATCCCCAGAAGTGGCTCCACTGATGCATTGGTAATTGCAGATTTAATTTTATTTCTTCCTCACTTCAACCTGTGGGGGAATCAGCTGGGAACCCTGAAACGATTGGAGGAAGAGCTCTCTCCCTGTGCGTGCTACCTGCACCACAACCCTTCCAATGCGGAGCAGACTTCACTTTTTTCCTTTCTCACAGGAGCACTCAACTCCCCATTTATGTATTTATTGCAACTTCTCTCCTGCCACTAAGGACTTCTAACAGAAAAAATAATTGAATAATCTTTGATTGAAGCAAGTACATTAAAACTGCTCATTGAATGTCTGCATGACTGAATGAGCTTTCCCTGCATCCATTTATTCACACACATACAGCAGCTGACCTCTGGGGATTCCTTCAGTCCTGGAGCAAGGACGAGACTCCTTCCTATGTGCACATAATCCTCCCACTAATTCAGACCAGTTCATGAGCAAAAATTAAATAGCTGTCACCAAGCCATTACTGTGATGCCTGGCGGAACCCCACCGGTGTCATCCAGATGGGAAGTCAGAGGAATTAACTCATTAGGAATTTCATACATGTCTCTGTTGTTAAGAAGGTGATGAGCATTAGCTCACCAGCACAGAGATGAGCCGCAGAGACAGAACTTGTTGCAGCCATTTAAGCTGAAAGCCTATTTATCACGGCAGTATGCAAAGACTGAGTTTTATTCCCAAATGACTGTTAGCAATGTAAAGACCATAAAAAATAAATAAATGAAAACCAAAGGTACGCAGTATTCCCCGAGCCCGGCTTGTTACAGTGTAGGAAGAAACTATACCCTTCACGCAGAGCAGGACAGCAAGAAGCCAAAAATTCAAGACAAGTTTTGTCAGTCTGTGGGATCTCACCTCGCTGCTATAATTACAGACACTCAGCTCTCGGGGAAGCTGCAGGAGTTTATCTATTGATTTCAGTAAGCCTCGGATGAAACTGTCGGTGATTTAAGGGATTGCAATTTTATAGGTGTAAGCTGCATTTGTGGCTCCAGTTAATTAAAATGTATGCTAAATACCAAAAAAAAAAAAAAAAAACAAAGAAAAAAATATATCTATATACAAAAGCTAATTAATACATTACCGAACCAGTAGGGTTTGATACTGACGTGCTGTATCTCAGATACAAGGAAGCAATTTAAACATGCACTTAGATGCCAACACTTCTGACCAGGAATTGTTGTTCAAGTTGGCTGCAAAAAGACTCTGATGTAAGTGCATTGATCCCTCGACCCACAAGGCAACAAGCACTGCTCTTGCCTTAAACGGGAGATGGCTCAGTGCCTCAAACAGCAAATTAGTTTAGAACCCCTATTTCTGCAGCACAGCCATCACAGGAAAAATCTCTCAATAAATAGTGAGCTGGAGGGTATCTCTGTATGAAAGCACAAGTACAGCTCGTTAGGCTCTAGTGGAGTCTGTGGTGTGGTTGCGGCCACAGCACATTACCGTTACACCGTGACACAAACTGAGCCAACAGGACAGAGATTCACATCAAAAATCCAGGTCTACATGCTGTTTCTCCTATACAGCGGCCACTGAGAATCCACCTCGGCTTCAGATGAAGTGTAGGTTTACTAGTACATGTGCTTTTTTAACTTGGTAATGCTGATATTCACACATAGTAATCAACACCTCATGCAAGTTTTGCTATTCAAATTGCACTGCCCACACTACTTCTATGGCATTATCTCGCACTTAACCTCTCATTCTGAGCACCTCACAGTCAGGTGGAAGTGTAAGACTTATTCTTTTTTTGCTCGCTGAGTGTGAGCTTTGAACAGTTAGAGCTAAGATGATGAGGAAGTCATGAAATATTATAAGCACAGTGCATTACACCCTGCCTTTCACAGACAGGGCAAGGAGAGGTGGGGAAAGAGAGTCACTCCTAGCAAGGAGAGTGCTAATTAAATCCTTTCTGAGAAATAACACCCCTTGGTCAGGCGAAAACGGGCAGCTGATTGAAAAATGAAAGCTCATTTGACAATTAATTGAGCTTCAAAGTATTTAAAGATTGTACATTTGGCCTTGCTGAGTCAGCTGCAAAATGTCTAACACAATCAGGTTCTTTCACCTAATTTCTTTCCATGAACTTAGCTATTGACCTTTGCTTTCCATCTCATCGAAAGCTGATAGTGCCTCACAGAAGAGCACCAAGTACTGCCCTTCAGATAGCTGATATTTGTATCTATAAGCCATTATCCACTGAGTGTTCTGACACACGCAGTTGTAAGCGTTGTAGATTCCTCAGAACATAGGCTGTTTTGATAGGATGTTTTGTAAAGAATATGGAAAGACTGCAAAACAACTTGCAAAGCCATCAGAATGCCTCGTTGAGGATGCAAAAACACCAAATAAATGCACAAATCAGCGACTTTAATGAATCAAATTAAGCAGTTCTACAAACCTTGCCAAGAGCCACTTTGACTTGAACAACAGAGAGGTTTCTCTGAAACAAGACAACATCTGGACAGCAGATATCTACTTTAAGATGGATATTGCTGACATTTCATTGGGACTTTGCTTGTTCAGTAGGAATAGACAAAGCAGAGTGTTATAATATTGTTGTTCAAAGGTGCTTGGTAGAGACTGAGTACAGAAATAATTGGTTTCCTGCATCTCTTTTAGTACCATATTTACTTTCTAAATATTCTACCTTTATTCATCAACGTTTTCTCTTTATTAAGTCAACTGAGTCATCATCAGACACCAATGCTTGCAGCACTGATGGGGGAAAAGAGAAATTTCCTGATGCTGCCTGGTTTGGACTGTAAAGACACTACAGTGAGAATTATTTCTCAAGTTTACCAAACCAGCTTCCTGCCCACCTATCGTTCTCCTACCTTCAGTTGTTTGACAGCTGAACTAAGCTTATGTTTCCAAACTGATGGAGGGAAGTCTATTGTCATCTTAGACATACTTCTGCAGAAATCACCTGGTACAATGTACTAGTATCACTCTCCTCTCACACTCTTCGGTGCATTCATTTAAAATCTGTTTACAAATTAAAACCATTTTCTAATTCTGTCATGAATTTTGAAGTCGGGATTTGAGATGAATTTTTCCAGTTAACCTGTAAAGCCCAATCCAGTGCCTAATGGGAGAAATTCTGATTTCCCAATCAAATTCAGCAGGTCATGGAAATGCCTGTACAAAGTAAGAAGTTGTTGAGACAGGGTTATATGTCTTACTACTCACTTGAAGCCTCAGATCAGCAGCTAAGCAATACATCTTGGAGCTCTCTATTACCTTCATCTCATTTTAGTGCAGATGGTAAAAGCCAGTGACCTTTATTTCTTTCCTTTCTGTGCTGAGAGCTGGAGTAATGAGAATATAATGAAGGTCTACTTATTTTCCAACAGGCTGGGAAGATTCAGGTTTTCAGAGCACCTCTCTGTCTTCTCCTTAAAGTGTTTCTCAGGGAGAAACAGAATCAGACTTGTTGTGCCACCAGTCTCCTTGCGGGCTCCAAAATTCAAGGTCCTAAACACACCTTAAAACTCCAGGTTTATAAGAAAAAAACAAATGCAATTGTTCTATGATAAGATAAATTTTCTCATCGAATCTTTATAATACTACTGTACCATGCAGACTATAATATAGTTAGTGGCAAAAAGTGTTCAGAACCTCCAAACAAATGTATAATATATAGGATAAAACTATGGTTATTTTTTTGTCCTTGAGAAATAGTCAATTCTTTAATATCTTTTAGAGAGGGGGAAAAATGCCTTTCTTTCCTAAAAGCAGTTTTCATTTCAGTTAAAAAGTCAGACCTCTGCCTACTGCAGATTGGATCCTTCCTAAATGAAATGAACACAGATACTACAAAACAAGTAGGAAATTGGGCAGCCTCCTGAAGATGGCTAATACTGTTAATTACTACTGAGTCCAGTGAAAACAAACCTGCATGGAGAAGCTTCAGGTGCTTGTTTCATTTGTTACCAAATTAAAATAAATATTTAGGTGCCATTAAAAACAACGATTGTAAGGGACAGCCGGGGATCAGTTTGAGCCCATATTGAAAGCCAAATTGCCTGAGGCACAACTGCAATAAATCTGCACAACGACAAGTCACATCACTCACGGAATCCCCGACCAAGACAAACACAACCATCTCCCCCAAGGTCAGCCTCACTGGAGGAATTCATAAGTATTGATGTGAGGAGCAGCCACGTGCCAACCCCTCCATCTGGGCCTTGTGCACACCGTCACCTTCAATCTTCTCCTTAGCTAGAGATGCGTCTCTGTATGAAAAGTGACCTATGTACGTAAAACATGAAAAAGACCTTTGGAGAAAATTTCCAGGCAAATAAAAGACTGTTTGGCTGAAATGGAAATCCAAATCCGAGGAATTGTTTGTGCTCTATCCTCCTCCCAAGTTGGCCACCCTCTTTCAGAAATAGCTGCTGCCATACGATGAAGTGATATGACACACATATGTCTGCAAGTATCTGCAGCCGCTCTTTCAATGAGCATAAGCAACAGACGGAGGTGAAGCAATTTATGATCAGATTAAAAGCTCTTTAAATCCAGGAGAAAGGCTCATGGCAGTTTTGGAGGGCTTCGGATCAGGCCAACAGCCATTTGCAAATCGTGTGTGAAATGACCGCTCGTTGTGCAAATATGAGCTGGATGCTTTACAAGTGAGCCAGAAATTCTACTTATATGAGGCTCCAAATCATCTTTTTTTAATGAACTGTTAATTATGTAAAAGTTAGAAAACCAGTCTAGAGGTTTACACGTTACCACAAATGCCTCCAAAAGGAAGAGCATACTCTAAGAGATGCCTCACATCACTGCAGAATGGAAACTAGGACACGCTGATGTGATCCCAAAGCAATTTTTACTGAAAGCACTATTTCTGAGGAGTCTGGCACCAACAAAAGAAAGAAGCCCTCACAAAGCCACTTTCTAGTAAAATATTTACAAGTGCACCCAAAAGCCAACTTCTTTTTCACGTTCTTCCAAAAAGGTACCAGAAGTGGAACAAGTCCATCTATTTATCTTTAGGCACACCTAAAACTCACATCAAAAATCTCTGCCTCTCCCTCCCCAAGAGGTTTTCCAAGGCACCTGTGCTTTGCTGTGAGATGGAAGCGGCCGGCACTGCTCCGTGTTAGGGACAACACTTGGGAATAGGTAACACTCCTCTGGAAACAGCAGTCCACAAAATGGCGTTTATTTAGCGATTTTTGCTTTTCCTATTAGGATATTAAAAGCCGTGTTTGTAACTGCCGTATGGACTGAAATCTAGGGTAATGCTCTGAAATGAGAGCCCAGGTCTACAAGTATATTAAAAGCATTTTTTACAGATTCATACAGCATATTGTCAGCGGCTCTAAACATTATCTTTCCTAATAGCTTCTAACAAACCACACGTTATTTTTGAGAGTCCACATATAAATACCAATGAAGCAACATGCTTTCTATTAGCCAGCTGCACCATCTCTTTCCCATTTGGAGGAGACACTTTCTAGCACACAGACAAGGAGCACTCCACACCTGACATGGAGGCGATGCCAGGATCTTCCATTTGCTCTCGGCACTTGACATGAAGCCATGCTGCTAAGTGGAGGATGGGGAAAGTTGAGGAAAAAGCTTGAAAAAGCAAAGGAGTTTACTCAAAATGTAAGTTTTGTTTGGTTAACAAATAGTTGGCATGGTTTCCAATTCGAACACAGAAACAAGCACAAAATAATGAAGACTTCCAACGTACTCCAGAAAACTGAATCTGAAGCGTCCTATATTTTTTGACTTTTTATCCAAATTCGACACAGTAAGTCCAAATGTACCACTGCAATACCTCATACTTTGTGAGTTACGAGAAAAATCCTCCACACCAAGATAAGGAGATCCCTCTTCAAGCAAGGGGGTATCTTTGCTCTGTATCTTCACCCTCTTCTACCTTTGTACCTGTTCATTTTTCTGACAACATCCTTCCTTCAGAAGGCAGGAATATTTTCAATTTGCTGGTTTTCTCCTAAAAGCATCGTGCACAGAGTTGCTTGAATCATTTCTTACAGTCTTCATACAAAACAGGCAGACTCTTCTATGTATAAAGATAAATATATCAGTTGTCACCATTTTCCTGAAAGAAAGCAAGCACATATGTCCCCTGAGACATCCATAGAGCTATGGTATTTATTCTACCTCGGCAGTTCTTTAAAGCGTTGTTTTTAAAAGTCAAAATAACTACCATACCTCAGCTACTTTTTATTTTTTTTTTGCTTTTTACATTTCGTATTTCTGCCCAAGTACTGTCTAGAGAGAGAAAAGTCATTCCTTAAATATTCCAGTAACATATTGCAGCCTTCCCAGCTAATAGAGCTGAACAGAGAGACCCTGAGCTATTCTGCAGCAATACAGAAAGGGACGAGAAGAAGGACTGGTAAGGAAGCCAGTAATTAAGAAATGGGAAGTAGCCAGGTATCTGGGGAAGGGCAGAGGTGGGGACACCCGTGGCAGTATACGTAGCCAGGCACTTTCTTGCTGGGACTGAGGCAGCAGCCCTGGCCAGAAAAACCAACCAGGTAACTGAGGAGCCTGAAAGCTTCCAAAATGCCATTGCTTGCTTCCACAGGAAGCAGTTTGCTTCCTCTGAAACATGAGCATGGCCAAAAAGGCCACTGAGGCAGTCTCTGCTGTGCACGACTCATTGTTCTCATCAATTTTTAAATCCTGAGTGGCACAAATCTGCAAATCAATTCTATCCACATTAGTACACGTTGCAAGTCAGTTGCTGGAAGCATTCATTTCCCAAAGCAATGCAAAATTAAGAAGAGCTATATGACTAAAAATGTTCCATCAGGAATTTAACCTTTATTTTCTATTCTTGAATACTGTGCTCCAAAGTAAATCAGCGTAAACAGCTTTCTTTACAGGAGTGAAAATTACTGGTGAAACTGAATACACTCTATAGATGCAGAAATAAAATCAATGCACCTTTGAAGAAATTTCTTCAATCTTAATAAATAAATCCAGAGCTTTTCAATTCCGTTTGTAGACACACAATGCGGAGCCAAAGGATGCCCAGTCAAAGCAACAGAGAATGCATTTTACATTCTCCAGTCGGAAAACAGCTGAAGATCAACACAAAAACAAAATGTGTCATCATCCATCTCCTACACAACCTCACCGACTTCAGAGCATTTCATGGGCTGTAAATCAGTACTTATTATGATTCCATGTTTGTGGCTTTGTTTAGACTGGTTATATTCCCCGTCAGTATCGGTTATGGTCAAATCACTTATTGTAAAAGCGAAATGAATCTGTAACAGGAGTTAATTCTTTGTTGTTTGAGAAGTATTCCAACGAGCAATTAAAAACACCAAGAATTCTAATTGAACCATTCTTTTTGAGAGGAGAAAATTAAAGATTGCTGCATACTCAATAGATTAGAACCATTAATAATCCTCTTTTCCCAAAAATTCATCTCATTCTTTACAGGCAAATTGAGCCAAGCCAGCGTACAGAAAATACCTGTCAATGACATATTCCTTCTACTGTCTAGAAAGAAAAGGCTCATGATATCTTGTTGAGCTCGGTGTCAGTCATTAAAATCACCTGCAGGCATTGCAAGCCTTCCAGCACACATTCTCTAAGCAGAACCATGTTGCTGGTTTAGTAATTGAGTACCTACCAGAGGCATTCCCTGTTATTATCAAGGAGCTCATGGTTTGTAAATAGGCTTTGCAGAAACTCACAGCTAATTTTTCCTTTTGGGTACTTCCCTGTTCTATGAATCTCAATCTCTTTTGAAGAGAATTTGCATGTTTGTAAAATTTTATAATAAGAACTAAATTCTGCGATCCTTTGTCATGATAAAGAGAATCATATCCTGGAGATTAATCACTGAGCTTCAGTAGAACCATTCATTGACTAACGATCAAAACCAACAAACAAGGTGGCAGATGGCGGCCATATGAGATTTCTAGCACCTTTAATGAGCACAAAACACAGGCTCTACCTCATTTACACATCCGAGCCGCTGCATCAGTGAGTTGTCTGCACACAAGCAGCTGTCTGAAGGAGAAAATCGTTCCCTAATTACGGAGCCTGATCCACAAAGCAGCCTCACTCCTTTTACACAAGCAAAGATGGGGACTTTATCACCAATGGGCCGTATTAGTGGCTTCTGCAGAGTGGTTATGGGACGTTCTCCAGGGAGCAAGTACTGCACCAGTGTCCCACTCCCACAGCAGGGATAACAGCAGTAAATGAAGAGTAGACCCCTAAGAACTCAATGAGCTCATCGTTCTCTTTGCATATCAGTGACATTCACAGCATGTCTTCCACACCTAAAATATTTAGCTCTGTAGATGCAGTCAAACAGAGACATGCATCATAGCTGACATATGTACGCAGCAGATCACTAATTTATTCCTTACAGCCCTCCTGGGTGCTGTATGCACGGAGACAACTGCATTCCTGGAAATGGACATAAAGATCCATATTTATTTTCCCATCATATTCACTGGGGAGCCAGGGGAGAAGGGACTACGGAGAGAAAATGGCTCGACAAACACTCCCAATGTGCTTCCCTTGCTGGAGTACTCTGCATTATTTTTCCTCTGCTGTTGAGAGTGGGCTATAATTATGGATTTTCACCTGGCATGAGGATTAGTATGTATTAGGTGTTAGTCTGGAAAGACTGTCAAACCGCTGAAATGTTCGGGTTTTGAGCAGTCTCCAGGGTAGTGCTCTGTAAGACTCGGTTTTGTGAGCAGTTAGTGTTATTTATAGTCTAGGACTAAACGAGGCAGGAATTAAGGGAGCGTTCCTGGAGGTGATGATAGGAAAATGCTGATGTAGGGCTGTGACAGGAGGCAGAAGCAATAGCCTTGAGAATATATTGAGAGTGGGGAGGTGAATAAAGCGATCAGCACCCCAAGGCTGCCTTTTGTCACTCCGATGGGACAAAGAGGTAAATAATCCCCCAGACTGCACTCAATTACCGGTAATTTAGTGGCACCCAGGATATTATATGCGCAAGAGAATGTAGTACGTCACCTCCAGTTCTCAGCAAAATCACTCAGATAAGCTGTGTTTTTGTCTGATTTGGGTGGCAGATGCTTCACAGAGTTTAAGGCAGGCATTTTCTGTATTACTGCACCTGATTTTGTACCTATGGTACACGTACCTGTGGAGAGGTACTATATGCCCGTGATAGTAAAAAGCATTTCTCACCGTTTCCATCATACTGACTGCTTGTGGCCGTAACTGAGTATTTTTTTCCTCCAGCTTTTACATCTTAAAGGGCACAGAAAGACAGTATTTGGTCTGAAAGCTCTGAAAACAAAAAGATACAGAAGTAATGTATTCCTCATCTCACAGCAAGAAATTGCTGTGTAAGCCGTCCCTTCTAGGTACAACAACATTTGTATTTTTTGAATTTCTAAGTTTCCAAATGAAACGTTTGCAAATTACGTCTTATTTTTTTTCATACTAATGGCATAAAAATAGCAGAAAATGGCTTTTATGTATATTATTCCTTTCCATTCTTCGAAAATCTTGAACAATTTTGAAGTGCACTTTCTTCTCTGCTATAAGGCAGAGAGAACAAAGCCTCTGAAAGTCAATGTTGAGGCAATCCTAAACTGTAAACACAAATCTTACAGCAGCCTGTATATGGACAGACCTATGGACTGAAGCAGGATTCAAAATCCATTGGTGTAGAACTGGTGCCTGGATTTGGTAAGTTGTGCCCTCAACAGTGCAGCAACTTTGACAGCAATGTTCCCTCCCCAGTGGTGTGCAGCCAAACCTACATCTTCTTACTGCACTGAGTTGCCAACCAGCCAGAGAATTACTAAGCTTTGAGAAAATTAGACTTAGACAGATGTCACCTTTAAAACAAATGAAGCAAACTATACATCTCAACAATATCTTTTCCTGCTTTTTCTTATATACAGTACCTTCCTAACCTGCACCCAATATCATCCTCTTCCATAGCAGGGTATGGGAGATGCCAGCTGCTCCATCTGTCCTTTCCAACACTAAGTTTATGACAACAGCGAAATCAAACTTCTAATTAAGAAAAATATTACCTTTGCTTCCTAGCGTAGGCAAAGCAGAAAAATGCTCCAGTAATTTCAGAATCAATAAGGCAATGAAGGAACACATCCCTTGTGTCCAATTTGTTATAAATTAAAAACGATGTATGTAAACCAAAGGGATTGTATGGACAAAGAAAGAACACCTGATACAAGAGACTGGATAGCTCACAGGGATTACTAAGTCACATACTACGCCTACCTCGTTCGGTGGACTTTTATCCATTAATACACAGAAGCAAGTAGCAATGACAGCATGGGCAGACTAAACTTACATTACACACAGTGGGTCATTAAGTGAGACAATGACAGAGCTGCAGATCAGGGGCAGGATGGGAGCCAACGATCTGGTAGTTAGGGGATGTAAATTCTATCCAAATCCCCATGGATGTATTTGTACAATTTAGTGCTTTGAAGGAAACTCCTCTGTTTTTTCAGCTAATCCCATGCATATTCAGCAACTCTGAAATCCTTCAAATATGGCAGAATTATTGTTCCTATGCAGAAGCACCATTTCTCCTGCAGTAAAATTAACATACTGGGATATGTAAGATTCAACACGCACTGCGCAGGGCGTTCTGGCTGGGCACACTGCTCACCTGGGACCTCAGGACACTGCCAGCTTGCAGCGTACTCCACACGCAACGTATAATATTGACCAATGCTACAGCAGTAAGTTGGCAGTCTGCTACACAAGCAGGAGCACTGGTGGGCCCTTCTCAAGGGCTGTGGACACCTCTCTGTCCCAACGTCTCACGGTTTTCTCCATCATTGCCCATTGGGCTTTAGAGATGCATGCCAATCTTCATTAGGCAGGAGAAAATCAGGTCAGATAGGTACTTTCCTTTGCCTGATATTCATTAATTTACAAGTCTGGCTTCTGCTAATCAGAACAGCTTTTCAAAAGATGCCATTTGAGGAAGAATTCGTAGCACCTTTTATTTGAAATGCAAAATAATTCATGCAGCAACCATTTCTATTGGCAATAATTTTAGATGAGATGTGTTTGCCATTAAAGATGGAATGTATTTCACCTATTGGTATTCCAACAATGCACATGTAAATGCAGGAATCTAACGCAAAGGTGTTGCATACATCTCTTTTATGCTCAGGGAGGCTTCATCCCCAAATTCATTTACAAGACGGAATAACTGAAACAAGGAATTCCTTTGCTATACTCTCCCTACTGGAAACACTTGATCTCAGCTTCAAGACGCTAATTTAAATCTTGGTGTGTTCTTAAAATCTGAACTTTCCATGGGTGATCCTTTGAAGAACATCACCACTGCATCTGTGTTTGTTTGTTTTAATTATTATTACCTATTTAAAATAGAGCTCTGGTTTTCTAACGCTGTTTTTAAAAAGTCAATGTGGAAGGCAGGAATATTACATGGAAGACTTAATGTTGCTCTCATATTCGTGGAAGTAGAGCTCATTCTCTTTCCATAACTGCACTGTATCTGGAGCTGGGTGTATCGTTTTGCTCACGTTAATCTCAGTAAACTGGCAGAACATCTGTAGTTAGATAAGTCCTAATGTAACATTTAGAGAAGCCTCCTTTCCAGGAAATGCATATTATTATTATTAGTTCTTCCCACATCTTTGAAGTAATGCTCCTCTGAGAGCATTTCTTCTTCGGCAAAGCCAAGAGTTGCCTTCGCATTAACCTCTGCGTCAGCACTTTGGAAGCAGGGAAAGGCATGAGGGCATGAGCTTGATCTGGTGTCACAACACTGAGGTCAAGGCAGCAAGAACATAAAGTGCTTGCCATTATACAGAGAAGTTTTTGCCCATGAGATACCAGAAGTACTCTGAATGGGTGCATTTGACTCAGACTGCCGTATTCCAGTCAGTTTGCAGCAGACTTACAAGTCAGCCCTGTTTCCTGCAATCCCCACAGTAAGGCAGATATACAAACCTGTTTAAATCTTATTACCTTTCCAATTGACACTGCCAGCCTTGAAATTAGCAGTTATCCAGCTCCTGTTTGAAAATGAGGATTTCCACCATATGTTGCACATTCCTTGGAGCAAGGAGCGCGTTGTGGTTTCTGTGTTTATCCCAGCTCTTAGAAAAACGACGACACCAAACTGCACTTTCCCAACCACTCTGTGAATTCAGCATCTTCCTTGGCCAGGCAGAGGAAAAATCTGCTGTTGTTTTGACGTTTTGTATCAATATGGGTAAAACTGCAGGAGAAGCCAATTCCTGTAAAGATTAAAGGAGAAAGGCTTTGCTACACCTTTATGGCTCCATTTGTGCTCCCAGTTAAAGCCTTGGCTTACTTGCATCCAGGGCCACAGCGCTGGAACTCAGCATCGCCATGACAACCAGTCCATGTTTGGTTTTCTGCCCGCTGCCAGTCACCGAGGAGACAGCAGTGGATGCTGTGTTGAGCTAATTACATAGGGAAAAACAGAAACTGAGATGAAATATTGTCTTGCTATGTGTGTCTTCATTACAGTCATCTCATGCATATGTGCTCTGAAAGTGGAGAATTATTAACATCTGAAATGCAGATCGCGGAGCAGTTGGCATTTTTTATTTCTTTTTTCCTTTTTAAATCATTAAAAACATATCTGATCCTGTTGAAGCCTCATTCTAAACAAACTGAGCTACCATTGTATCAGGTATCAGAAGAATACTGAGTATCCTTAACCAGGGACATCCATCCCAGAGCCAGCGGGCCTTGAAGGGAGTGTTAATCAGGCTACTCTGGGGACACTGCCTACTTGGCAGGTGAACCCAACATCCATGAATCCTGAAGCACCTCCATTATAGCACTAACAATCACAGCCATAGGTCAAAAAGACACCTGTCCAGGTGAATACGCTTCCCCTGAGCATGCACAGTAGTGCAGGTACACAGTCAGCACTATTACAGTGCTATGAAAATTACTACCAATTGCAGACTTGCTCAGAGACAACAAATTCCTGCTATTGTTTGCTGCAAACGTGCATACAAGATGGAATTTGGTGCAATTAGAGACAGTGCTTCCTGGTATGTTGCAAGATGATTTTTTGACTTTGGATTGAAGTATAATGGATACAGCCCCATTCTAAGTGTAAAAAAAGAATACATGTATATATATACATATATATATATATATACACATATACCTCTCCCTTTGTCAGGCACTTGAAATCTATCCATTGCAACAGCTCACTCAGCAGTTCCTCACAGTGCCAAAGGATAACTCCTGTTTCTGCACAGCCTGCAGTAACAACAAAAGCTATCGGGTAATTTCTGCTTTTGAAGTATTTCCTCTCCTAACCAAAATCCAGCACATAAAAACAACTTGTGTATTCTTCCTAGAAGCAAATCTGTATCATTTTCCAAGTTCCTTTCACAGAAGTTTCACATTATTTCTCTGAAGCCTTTAAAGATAAGATTGTGCATTCTTGTTCTAACGTAAGAAACCATGATAGCTATATGCTATGGCTGCAAGAACCAAACTGGAGAAAAATGATAGCATAAACAAATGTTTGATCTTAACACTTAAGTCCATAATATTAATTGATTCTAGTAAAATCAGTTCAAAACTATCAAGAATATATTCTTGCATAGAAGAAAATTTCATTGCAGTGATGTGATGTGAAGTGACCCTTTAGAAGAGCTTATTTAATTACTTAAACCTAAAGAAACAACTTGCTTCATTCCAGTGCGCAGTTCTGTAGTTCAATCTTGTCTTTAAGCCAGAAGGATGCAATACTCTAACTACGCAAGTTGGTTTTTGCAAGACGTGCCATTGGAAATGGAGCACACCATCAAGCTGTGGCTGCTCCTCTAGGGGTGGCTGCACTGCTATGGGGTAAGGGGAAACGAACTTCCATGCACTGTGGATGGGTATCCAGAAGGAGCAATCTTGAACATGACACACTCAGGTGTACTACTGTAAGGCAGTCATGGCTTGGTTCAAAAAATCAGCATCTAAAATTGCATAAAGTCTAAACAACAGGGAAAATACAACACAGTACAGAGTGCATCAAAAGGTCCCACACCAATGCAAGTGAGAACGGAGGTCTAAAACTCAGAAAACACAGGTTTCACAGATACTTGCACTGTGTGTACTTACCTTTACGTCCAAGCACTTCACGTATTTGCCCACCCAGCACTTCTGCACAGCAGGACAGCGTTCCCTGATCTCCTCTGTGGAGAAGGTGGAGATTGGCTCAGGTGGAGGAGAACCAAGAGGAGCTTCCCAAAGTGTCACCTCATTGTCACACAGGCTGAGCCCACACAAGTATTTGGCCATTCCCCACGAGTCCAGATACTAAAAAGAAAAACCAAATTTAGCAATAACAAACACAGGCTGCAGGGCAAGAAACTGGGCTTAAGTCTAAGTAACAGCCACCATAAATAGCTGAAGAAATAAATCTAAATCACCCCCATCTATAGATGTGAAACAGATTTGCTCCGTGGAAGAGCGTAATTCATCTGAACAGGTACTAGACTTGTCTTTCAGTCTTTTCTGAGATAATTCTCTTCTCCTTCATATGGGTAATATTTTATTATCAGCTTTCCCTGAGGAAATGCTTAATTTCAGAAAAATGAACAGAAAAGGCAACATTTCACATCAAATTCCTGATTCTCCTTGCAGCCAGAATCAGATGAGGTAGTTAAGTGTCTATTCCCAAATGGCCGTGCAGCAACATCTTATCTTATTCCTTGCGTTTCTTTAGTGCTTATGTCAAATGCTGTATGCAGAAATAAAAGAGCTATGGATAAATGGCACACAGCAAGAGAAAAGAGTTCCAAAAACACAGCGATAACCATTTTTCCTAACTTCAAACAGGGATTTCTTCAAAATTTAGATTCCTGTTTCATTTCACAAGGGAACGCCCTTCAGAGCAAGCCTAGGCTATTTGAAGGCTGTTTCCATATTGCAAGAGCATGATTTTTTCATGAGTTTTGTAATATAGCAGTATTTCATAATCCTGAAGGAGCAAGCACCCTTCCTCCTGTTTCACCAACTGCTCCATTACTGCTGCTTTAAGGTTGACAAACGAGTAAGAGACCCAAGGAAGAACATATTTAAGGAAGAAGAGTGACTCGACCCAACACAATTCTCCAAGCCAGGGGCTGCTCGGCACTGCCACATCACTATCACCTTCTGAACACCAGGGTGCATTATAAATTACTGTCTGCGCTTTGGGTATTCATCTTCTCTTGTTACATCAGAACAAATTAATTATCTAACTCCAGATAGATATCTGACTTCTGAATACCGCTACCAAAAGAGGCTTTCAGACAGTATTGTTCCTGCCATAGAGTCATCCAGCGATGCTTCTCTCTTGCAGTAATTAGTCATCCTTTGTTTGATTCTGATTGTGGCTCACAGAGCGTTCAATTTCAACAGCTAATCTGAAAACATATGTACATTGAAAACAATGTCAGTCTAAGTAATGTTTTGCTGCTAATAAAATTAATTTTGTACTTAGTATTCCAAATCCTAATTTCTTTTGAAATCTTAAACTGAAAGCACGCAGGAATTGGTCCATTTTTTCAGGGAAATTCTGATACGCCCCAATGAATGGATATGAATGTTTTATAGCAGCAGGGTGGTAAGGGAAGAAATCTTCATCAGTTACAAATAGAAGAGGACTCAAACAGGCAAAACACAAGTCACAGATATAAACCAGGCAGGATGCCAATGCTGAAGAGAGCTTTAGCACCAAGTGATGTCCAAAAAAATTTGTAATGGGATGACTGCTAATCATATGGGCTTCCAAGAAGAGATTACATTGGTATCCCCATTAATGAATCATCAATTATCACGAAGATGATAAAGGGCCTGGAGCGTCTCCCTTACGAGGAAAGGCTGAGGAGCCTGGGGAAAAGACGACTGAGGGGGGATCTGATTAACATTAATAAATAGCTAAAGGGAGGTGAGAGGCAAATGGATGAGGCCAGGCTCTTCTCAGTGATGCATAGCAATTGGACAAGGAGCAATGGCCTGAAACTTGAACGTAGGAAGTTCCAGACAGACACGTGGAAAAACTTCTTTACAATAAGGGTGACAGAGCACTGGAACACGCTGCCCATGGAGGTTGTGGAGTCTTGTTCTATGGAGATATTCAAGACCCGTTTGGACGCCTACCTGTGCAACCTGCTGCGGGGAACCTGCTTTAGCAGATCCCTTCCAACCCCTGCAATTCTGTGACTCCGTGAAACCAACAACTGACTTCTGAGAAAGAGTTTAAAATGCTCTTAAAGCTTTAAGTGAGATGTTCAAGAAACACGAGTTTCTTTAACCCAGCATGAACACAAGATCACTGTATGCCCTGATTTTTTCTCCTTCCTTCCCATTTTTCCTTTTTAATCAGATTGTCGCACTGTTGCCCCGCTATGAACATCCACTTACATCAAAGCGATGACCAAAGTCACGATAGCCCCTATCAGGACACAATATGTTCTACAGTTTGCATCTCAAGCAATGGATAAAGGATGCTGTTTGGGCTGAGCTCAAGAAAACGTTATCAGAAGCGTTCCCCTGTACAGCAACCACAGCTCTTCATTGAGATGCAGGTAGTGCCTCGATACCAAAGACTGCAGTGCATCATTAAAGTGCTGTGAAGACAAACAACACTCATGCTGCATACCAAGTGGTATTACATTTAACTGAATCATTTTATTATGAATACATCCAGATCTGCCACCGGGAGCCACTTGTGTAAAACGTGCTGGCAGAAATGGATCCGCACTAATTACATTTCATGCATATTTCAGAATTAACCTCGGGGATATGGAAAGGTGGCAATAAAGAGGAATTTTATAACTAAGTTCATTTGCAATTGGCAGCCGCATGAAGAGCAGCCTTCCTCAGAGATAACCCCAGAACATCTCACATTAGGGGGTTTACTGCTGTTATCGGTGCTTCGCTGAAGCACAGGACACGTGAAGATTTGGTATCTCTTTGTAACACTGAACCATTATCAGAAATGAAGCCCTTTCAAATAGGGAAGAGTGAAGGACTTCAGCTGGTGTGCCACTTCAGCTCAAAGGTGGCAGAAGCAAAATGCCCATGTTTCCCTCCAGGGAGCATCAAAATGCCACTACGAGGCTCCATCACTACGAGATTTCCATTCCAGTGTTTCTCCCTGTCCCTCTGAACTTTCAGAAACCTCTTCTAAGGATGCACTTACAAGCTTTTTGTTGGGGAAATGCAGAAGGGTTGGCTCACCCTTTTCCTCCACCTATTTCAGCACTGAACTGCCCAGCTCACACCTTTCTGCTGCTTCCAAACCTTCCACTCACTTCGCACTCCCTTTCCAGGAACTTCAGCTGTTTACCAAATGAGAGAAAGGGGCATCTGCGAGCTTCGTTATAACAGAGAGAAGAATGAGATTTCAGCTCTTTGGGAAGAAGCCAGCAATCTTCTGGATGCACAGCTGATGCTGAATGCCCCCAGATCCCCAACACCTGCAAACAGAATAGAGAGATCACCAATTATCTCCAGTTTTTGCTTGAGAACGGGATTCAGAGATGAATGGCTCACTCTGCAGAAGGTCTGCCTTGCTTATTATTTTCCTCATTTACCACTAAATACATTTGGGTTCACTTTAGAATGAGTTGCCAACGACTGTTTTCTGTTATTATTTGTTTTATATCAACAGCCAGAGTCCTGTTGCGCTATTATACATGGTATGAACAGAATATATTCCAGTGATATCCTGTTCCTACTGCAGCACGTTACATATCATGGTTTTCACATTCCTTTACAGAAGTGCAAGAGAATCAGCTCAAAGACCCCAATCCATCCTCCCAGTCCCCTGCTCTTCACACACAGTGTTTGCCAGACCTGCTCATGCACAGCATGTTCAAAGGGTGCATCAACAGCAAACAGGTGCTGCATCCAAGGTCATGCAGCAGATAAAGGGCACGGCTTGCAATCAGCCCTGCTCCTGATCTCGCTACAGTGCAACGCCTCAGCTAATGAATCACGCTTTTCTTTCCACTATTCATGCCTTTCTCACTTGATGCATCTGCACTGAGGCATTGCTTTTACAATCAGGCAAATGAGAGGAAGCAGAATCGGAACGGCCACAAATCGCTCGCATGCAGAAAGCAATTAGAGCTATCAGAGAAAAACTCTAAATGATTCGGAACTGCATTGGTAGGCCTCTGTTTTGCAAGGGTCTCCAAAGATCTGGGAATATTAAATATGAGCTCTGCAGCCAATAATACAGGTTTAGGAAGCGATATGATAAATATCCCCTGTGGGGCTGATGCAGAAGACCAACAGCTGAGATGGAAATATCATGGTCTGCCATGCACATAAATGAATAGGTAATTTCTAAGCCACTATTTACTTGGTGCGTGTGAAGGGCGTTTATTAAGCATATGGCTGTAAGTGCTCCTGATGACAGGAAACTGCCAGTCCTGCAGGGAGGACAGGGGCTGTCCTCTGTGGCACTCCTGGAAGCTCAGGAAGTGGGGTCACGGCACGGAGCAGGAAGGACACAAGCAGCGAGAGATCAGGGATTGGGGCACACACAGCACAACCACCCACAGTCCCACCACAGGGAGCATTCATGGAGTCCTGGAAAGTCATAGAAGCACAGCATGGTTGGGGTGCAAGGGACCTTAAAGCCCCTCCAGCCCTAACCCCTGCCATGGGCTGGCTGCTCCCCACCAGCTCAGGCTGCCCAGGGCCCATCCATGGCCTTGGGCACCTCCAGGGATGGGGCACTCACAGCTCTGGGCAGCAGTGCCATGGCCTCACTGCCCTCTGAGTGAAGAATTTCCCCCTAACATTCAACTTAAATCTCCCCTCTTTTAGTTTAAAGCCATTCCTCCTTATTCTGTCACTATCTGCCCATGTACAAAGTCGATCTTCCTCCTGTCCATAAGCTCCACAATGTCAAATCTGCTTTAAAATGCAGAGCATCTGATTTTCAACTGTTCAACAATGACTTCATTCTTCAAAATCATTTTTCAGAAACGTTGGATACTCAGCAAAACCTTCTCTGGGGAGCGGGCTCCTCACAGGTATAAATTAGTGCGGAATCAAAGTGCTCCAGATGCA
>JANHGO010001064.1:0-84903 GCA_024606505.1 Aquila spilogaster
TCCACTATGTTTTGGTCTATTCTGTTTCCCCTCCAATTTGTAACATTCTGCTGGAAACAGTGATGAGGAACACATGTCTGCAGTAAATTGCACCCATGAGAAATCTTGGAATTGTTACATGCAGTGTTATTACCCAAGGCATTAAGATAGTCTACCACAAGACGTATTATTTAACAGTTCTGTCAAACACAACAACACCAACATATTTTTATATTATTATGCATGCAAAAATTATTGTGTTCTTAAATCGTGTTGGGTCACTAATGTGTTGCATTTTGATTTTAATTAACAGTTACAAGATACTCTTAGTTCTTCAGTGAAGTAAGTTGTTACATAAATGCAAAATGTTATTGCAGTGCATATATTTTGGAAAACATATGTTCAGGCAAGGGTAAGGCTGAAAAGCCTAACACTCAAAAGCCAGGAAATCGCAAGTGCTTATGCATCTGTCACAATATAAGCTTATGCAAGTGCAGCATCTTCACATGTTCTCAGGAGTGCTGCAATAGCCTAGGCTGCCTTAGGGAAATATGGTGCGTCCAGCTATTTATATAGACAGACATCTCTGAGAATCCTTTTCTTTCCCACTGCTGCAGATACTAACCCAGTTACATTAACGCAGGGAAACAGACGCAGTACAAACAGTCCTGTGTGTGCTGCTGAGCCACATCTTTTGGGGCAGTGGCACCAGCTTTACAAGGCAGTCACATCACTGAACATTTCCTAAGGGCATAAGCTCAGGCAAGCTGAGCAAGTTTATACTTAACAAGTATAACAGAAATAGAAGATACCTCAAGTACACCCAACTACTATTTTGACTGATGGCTTGACCTCAAAACCTTAATAAAGCAAAAAAAAAGACTTTAAGAGGGCTTTGCACTTTATTTTTCTAGTGAATGTGAGGGAGGAACAAAAGAAAATATAGATGTGTACCTGTCAAGATTGCATGCTTTGCAGAGAAAAGGAAAGCAAAAGGCTAAGGCAGCAGTGCAGAGCCACAACTGAGATGTAGCTTTTAATTTCAGCTTAAATGACCAAGAATGAAAAAGCAGTTTTAGTACAGTGTTGGGTCCAAAACAAAGCCGAGACATCAGGCAGAAGGTGTACAGGGAAGTGAAGCACAAACTCCTCTCTGTTCAAGGAAATGTAACCACTGGTATCTGAAAACATATATAACATATTTGTTCTTTATGTTCCAAAATGAGCCATGAAAAGCTGAGGGTGCCAACTTCATGAACTGCAAACTGAGACTCAGAAGACACTCACTGAATATCTCATGCAGAGTGTCACTTACTCATTAGTATTTACTCTGCATGTGGAAGAATAACTGAAGCCATATCTTTCTGGCTCTCTGTGCTGTTCAGTCCATACAATGGCTCATAGAAAATACACTGTGTAATCATGAAACTGAAAACAACACACAGGAGTCAAATTATGGTTGCATGGGAAATGGAGTTACTGGCATTTCTCAACTCTGAAGTACTTGGCTTTGCAGCCTAAATAGTACTACTCTTGCATGCCTTTCTAAAGGCAAAAATGATTTTTGCTATCTGTCACTACAACAAAAACTGTCCAATCATACATCATTAGCAGTGCTTGAAACTTAAACCTGCAGCTTTGCTTTCCTTTGAGCTACTCAGTGAGAGCAGCTGTGCTGCAGAGAACAGAGCCAATGTTGAGGAACTGCAGGCTCACTTGGGAACCTGAAGCTGACAAGCAAGCCAACTGCACACATCTTGTATCTAGCCAGTACCCTGGCTTCATTTTCTGACCTGACAAGTCCAATTTAACATTCTTCCCTTATTTATCTTGATGGAACTCTCAAAATAAAAGACTGTGAACATTTTGCTGTGTTATACTCATGAATGAGAGATTGCAAAAATTACTGAATTTGATTCTGGTCCAATTCATCCATCCACTTCAGTGACCATTTTAAGAGCAACAAAGGTTTGCTTTTGTTTCTGACTTTAAGTAAAATGCTGGGAGAACACTGCATGTCCAGAACACGAACAATCCAGATCTGCAACTGCTGCTGACTTGCAGAGCTGGACTGAATTCATTAAAATGGCCCAGCTTGTGGCTGCTAACGAGAACATTCGGGTATGTAGTTCAAAGCACGTCTAAGACCGCTCATCTTTCCTCAGTCAGTCTTCTCAATTACTCTGTTCAGCACATACAGAAATTTACAAATTCAGCAAATTCCACCACTACTGAGAAAACAAGCTATTGGATGAACAAAGGCTTGAAAACTACTGAAGGCATATTCCTGGAAATTCCATTTCATAACTCATTATCAGGACAATCCTTATTTTTGGTCATAACAACAAGTTTTAATTATTTTTTTCTTCTTTTATGCATAAGTCAAAAGAACTGTCATTCTAAATCAGATGTAAAAACAAAGAATAGTGATAAACCAAAGAACTATGCAACCAAAGAGTAATACCATCACCCACTTGTACAAAAAGCACTAAAATGGTTTTGCTAAACACAGACATAGAAATGGAAGACTGCAAAGACCTGGCTCTGTGTTATTAAAGTTAACTTTGTAACATACCAATGACATGCTTGGTCTAAAACCATCCACACATTAAGATTGCATAGAGGGCCCAGCTGAAATGGAGTTAAATTTCTTCTCAGCGGCCCCTACGGTGCCATGTTTTGGATTTGTGGCTGAAACAGTATTGATAACATATGAATGTTTTGGCTGTTGCTGAACAGTGTTTGCATAGCGTCAAGGCTTTCTCCTTTTTCCCCAGCAAGTACGCTAGAGTAAGCAAAAGGCTGAGAAGGAATGCAGCTGTCTCAGGTGGCCTGAGATGTCCAAAGGGATATTTCCACATAATGTCACGTTAAGCAATACAAACTGGGGAAAGAAGATGATGACAGGGTTTTGGCCACAGTTTGGAAACCGAGTGGGCATCAGTCTACTTGGGGGAAGTGGTGAGTGATTGCCTTTGCTTCACTTGTTGCTTTTCCTTTCTTTCCTTCACCTATTGAACTGTCTTTACCATGATCTACAAGTTTTCTTGCTTTCGTTCTTCCTGTTTGCTCATGCCATATAGCATGAGGGGAAGAGGAGAAAGATTGAGAGGCTAGGTGGGTGCATGGTTGCTGGCTGGGGTCAGCTCACCAGAAATACTGACATATGTATATATATAAATCTATTTTCCAATGTTTAAACTTTCCAAAGCAGTCCATGCAAATTGTAAGCATGATAACTCAGAGGTTCATAGTCAGATGCCCCAAATAACAAAACAAATACTTAGGCATAAGGAGATAACTGCTTTGCTTCATGCAATGTGTTTCTAACAGTCAGACAGCTATGTAAAAACAGATGATTTTATTCCATAAAACAAAGAATCTTTGCACTGAAACATTCATTCACATGTTTCTTTTCTTGGAAGCTCAGCAAGAGCACCTAGATACTCAAATTTTTACTCAGGAAATAATCACACTGGAAATCAAGCACAAAAGTATATTCATAAAATTATAGAATTATTAACAGGTTATGCAACGTAACACAAGCACAACGTGTATTTTTATCCCCATCTGTGCTTGCAACTACATAAAATGAGACGACCAGGGAAAGCAACAAGGGAAGTCTCTATATAGACAGAAATGTGGCTTCTCTTTGGTACTTGACAGAAGTTTTTGAATTTCAAATCTTCTCCCACTTTTCTTAGGCACAACAAACAGAAAGTGACAAACAGTGATTATAAACACACAGGATTACGGGAAAAAAGGGTAAAATATGAAAAGAAAGTTTTCAAAATGAGGGGTTGGACAGCACTACATCCTGTAGAAAACACCACTGAAGTTGCAACTGAAACATCATGTAGTGGATAAGGTGTGTAGCACATATTGAAAACCAGGAGAATGAAAGTCAACAAAAAGCATGAAATACTGCCAGGCACATACAGCCAAAGACTGCAGGCAGTGCAATGAGGAGTATTAAAACATTAGCAGAATGTAAATATGGCTGAAATGCCCATTTTACAGTAAGAATCTTCTAATAATTACAGTATTTTACACTCAAAGCAACAGCAGACCAGTCAGAACACATCTTCACTCTGAAGCAGAAGTGTCCACTGGGAGTATTAACAGAATAACCAACAGCAGGATAAACCCAACACCCTTGAGATTCCCCACTTGAACAAATTCTTGGCAAAGGCTTTCAATTATAAGCTCCTTACAACATTTTGATTTACATTTGCACACTCCCTATCTCAAAGGTGACCTGGTCAATGACCAGTCACAATTAGTAAACACTGAGAAAAATGACAGCAGGAAGTAGAGATCTCTTTTGCTGCTCAGATATGCCACACTCAAACCATACGTCATTCATTTTAATGATTTTTTTTAACTTTTATATATATATATTTTTACACGTGACATTGGCAGCATGAAGTCAGGGCTTTTCTATTCTGTGAGTGCTCACCTAAAAAAAAGGCTTAGTGTGCTATTTTTAAAGGCTAATGTTCATGTTGTTTCAGCAAAAAGCTTAATGTTGGTTTTAGACACATTTCTTCTTTTGTGCCAGACAGACCAGCTCCTAGCATTCACAAAACAACTGTGGTTCACTGAATATGTTTCCAGAATTAATTTTGACTTCCCAGGGTCAACTTTACACTGATCAATGAAAGAAACTGCGGAAAAGATTACCTTAGAAAAACATACAAACTTAGCCAATCTCTAACAAAAAGAACAACTTGTAGAGCTTTCATCGGACTCAGCACTATTCAAGCACCGCCTGTCAGTATTTGGCATATATGAACATCAGAGATGGAAAAAATCTACAGGAAATCTTCATGCTGACTCACAGACTCTCTGCACCACAGGCAAGTCAAGCTGCTTTTACATGCTCCTCCTAGTTCCCATGTTCAACACCATCCAAATCCTCATCATACAAACAGAATCTTACCTGTTATTTTCTGCAACAAAGGAGACAGCTCTGGTTCATCACAAATTGCCTTGACTAGAGCCTTCTTCACTTCTTCCTCAGCTTTGTCCAGCTCTTCTCCATTTTTCATTTCTCCAACCACAGAATACATGTACACCAACAAGACAAAAAAGTCCTCACAGGTATAATCATCTTGTTTCCTCTCACTGTAAGACTTGATCATTGGCAATAACTGGTTCAGCACGCTGGGCATTTCTGACTCTCCAATAGTCTGCAAAACAGAAGAAAGACTGTGTCAGATTGACCCTATAGGACTTACCAGTTAGCACTGGACATACCAGTGCCTGCATTTGCAAGAGTTATTTTTCTTGCAGCGATCTGGGGTAAAAGGAGGGACTAAAAACATTAGGACTCCTCAGTCTGGCAAGGAGAAGACTTAATAGGGGGTACAACTGAAGCTTAAAAAATGACAGAGGTGGTGAATAAGCTCACTGTAGAAATACTGCTCAACATGTGCTGCACTACAGAACTGATAGAGGATGTTCAGGAGACCAAGTCAACAGGTTCAAAAAGGGACTGGACAAATTCTCAAATAATAGGACACTGAGTAATAAAATAAAATATATGGAAAATAAATGGACACTGAAAGGACTGGTGAGGGATGCATCCTCTAACATCCCTAGTATAAGAGATTTGGATTCTGGGAAAGTACAAGAGTAGACAGCAGGAGAGCCCAAATCTGTATGTATTCCCCAAAAAGCATTGGCTATTGCTGTTGTTAGACTGTTAGCCTAGAAGGATCACTATTATTCAGAGGAAGAGACACACAAGTAGCCTGTATGAGGTATCCAGCTCACTCATGGCACTGCTGCTATTGCTGTGATATCTTGCAGGCAAAGGATGGCAGAACTAGGCCTCAGCGTTTGGTCTGCAACACAGACTCAAACTACCTGCTATTTCAAGGAGGATTGCTTTAGCAGATGATTTTTATTGTCTACACAAAAATAATGTTATTTAAATGACAAGAGGGAATGTTGCTTCGACATAGAGCTAACATCATCAGCTATCCAGGATTAGGCCCACCTGTGCAGCTGTAATCTGTGCCCTTAATATATTTTCAGGGAGTCCCTAGGCAGACATTCCCCAGCTTTTTTCCCCAATGGACTCTTGTCTCAGGCTGTGCACAGAGTAGACAGTGCTTACTTAATGAAACATTGTTCAATATTTGCACTCTCCCTTGTCACCATATGGCCCCCTGACTTATCGCTGCTCAGGCAGAAAATTGATTAGTTTCCTACAAGTTTTTTCCTAGTCACTCACAATCGCAGCATCTTAGCACTTTAAAAGCCTTTAAAGGTTAAATCTCCATGTACCGGTAAGATGAGACAACTGGAACACCAGTCGTTTCAGAATGGATTAAATTGGCAAAAGCCCAAGGTTGAGTGCTTCTTCCAAATCCTGGGTGTCCTCCTTGGGCCTGACTTCGTACTGGAACAGGGAGTTCAAAGCCCAGCTCCCTTTGACTTCAATGGCTAGTGGGAACTCTCTGCACATCTGCAAATCTGACCCTGTGCTTTCAGGTCAGAAACACAGAAAATTAGAAACAGAGGAAACCACCCGTGAAGCATGTGGTTTGAGTGACCATTGTGGCTTCCTACGACAGGAGTGAGGACAGGATGTCTTTCTCCAGGGCAGTGATCACCTGCCTAGTGCGTGCTGGTTCCTCCTTCACAGAACCCTTGACAGTTTCTGCTGCTCTTGCAGGCGTCCTTCCCACTGAAAAAAACATTCTTTGCAATGTAGGACAGAATCATTCCCACAGTACATCCATGCTGAGAAGTCAAAAAGGTAAAGGTCATGTGGAAAGGGAGAGCAAGAGGCTAAGAGATTGTCATAAAGTGATTGTGAGGAGACAAAAGCTGGCAGAGAAAAGGATGAGAAATCTGACTATGTTGGCATTTCCTCAGGAATTGAAAATTTCTCTTGCCTCTTCTCAGCTCTGTGGGAGGAGGAAGAAGTGTTTCTAAAGCTTTTCCATGGCTGTAAAATGGAGACTTTTGATACAAATCCCATGAATTACAACACTGACAACCACAACACATAAGACATGGCTGGGGTTTACACACACTGTGCACGCCTCTGCCATTCACAGCCATGTAGTGCACACTACCAGCAACCTGCCATCCTCACTGCACACATACAACCACACATAAAATGTCCACACACTCACTTTCTTCTGTGAGCTGGCTTGAAGCTTGTCAGTGGGATCAGATAAGAAGCAGGGTCATTGCACGGTGAGCAGGAGGAGCACACTGCTGTTGCTTGGGAAGGGAGATGTGGGAGGAGAGCAGCATGGTCCCCACGCGGCAGCAGTGAGCAGTCAGACCCATCCCAGAGGTCTGCAACACCACCCTTCACACTCTGCCCTTTCTCCTGCAGTCAGCAAACAGCTCCATAGAAAATGTGTGGGTCTATTCAAGCTTAAAGGGAAACATTAAATATCCTAAAATCCACAGAATCTAGTTTGCAAACATTTATTCTAGTTTGTTACTGCAGTAACTTTAGACAGTTTGGTCATGACAGTAGGCACCATAGCCAGTAGTATTTAAACAAATTCACAAAAACCAAAACCAAACAATAAACAAACAAAAAACAACAGAAAGAGGTACAGGTTTATACAATAACAAAGTCATGCAACTGCCGTTAACTGCATTACTTTCGTTCTGAGCTGGTCAGGGATTTCAGACCCAGCTTCAAGCACACAAATGGGAAGTTTTGTCCCCAGTGTGTTCTATGAAATTCTCCAAGGCTTCCTGGTTTTGGTTGCATTTTGTCTTAGAACAAAGAATCTTTGAATCTCAGAAGACCAACAGGCAACTCATAAGCTAATTTTTGTATGCTGATCCATTACACATTCAATCACAAGAAAGTAGAAATTAGGCTCTCAAAAACCTTTTTTGCAGCTGGTGTTATAGGAAGTACCACTTTTGTAGGGCTTTGAGCCCCATCCAGAAGTACCACTTTTGTAGGGCTTTGAGCCCCATCCAGTTCCTGACACGGATGCAAGTTTTGGCATGGACCCACCTTTCAAGGAACTTCAACATCCCTTGTTACTTTTGTATTCTAACAACCCACATGCTAAACCTAACAAGTGCAACTTTGGACTTGAAGCAGTAAATTGCAAAGCTCCTGTAGTCATAAACATTTGGGAATGAAAATGGAACATTTAGAAATCTAGGAAGGTTTGGTCCCACGCATGTGCCTGGGCAGTTACATCACACACACAGCAAATGCTAGCTCTGCTCTGCCTCAATGGCCACGTCATGGCTCTGCTCTGCTTGGATGACCATTTTATTGTTGCTGGTGCTGGGCTCTCACATGCTGGCAGCGGGGCCACCCTGAAGTCAAGGCAAGAAACATCCCAGCATTTCAGCTGGGTCATGTTTCAGTTCAGTATTACCTGCCCTCTTTTTGAAAAGTGATAACTTTGGATACATGAATTCTCAGTGTATACTCACATGACAAATTTCAGATCATGCGGATATTAAAATGGGAGAAGACAAAACTTCAAGGAATTCAGAGGTATGCAACTATTAGGAAGACACCATTCAGAAAAAAAAACAAACCCAACCACTCCTAAAAATTCAAGAACTGAAGATTAACCTACATCTGGACTTACTCTGGAATAGATGACAAACTTCAGTCTACAATAATTTACATTCACCTTTAAGGAGCAGTGAGCCCTATGACACGTAGCACTGAACACCATCGACTGGCACATCATCTGCTCTCTCCCTTCCTCCTCAACACACAAGCCCTCTACTTCATGCCATCTCAAAATATCTCATAGCATACCACAATACCAAAGGTGAGTTCTTAAGAAGGATATGCTCTGTCTTCAATGCACAAATTATCCAAATGCTTGGAGCAGTGAGAAGGCACACGGCCATTCAAGCCAGACATCAACAGCTCTTGCTTCAGGACCTGGTAGCTCCTGCAAGCGCATTTGTTCAGCATCTCAGGAAACCTTTCAAACATACATGATAAAAAAAGATTTCGGTCTAAACTTTCAGGATGATTTACTGAATGAAAGGCTAAAACTCAACAACTTAAAGCAACAATTGCCACCTTTTATCTTCAAAGTAAAAATGAAAGAAAAAGAAATTAAAAAGCTATAATAAGCCGTTAACTTCAGAATGTACACAGGGTCTTTCTGGGGTATGAACTTCTCTGGAATGTTTTTTCCTTATCTCTTGGGAAATGGTGCTACAGAGAACTTCAAATACAACTGCCAAGTTTAGAGGCTGTTTTGTATGAACAGGCCAGTTGGATTGGAGCACATATGAAAAAAGGGATGTACAACTTCGCTGCAGAGCACAGCTCCACAGGGAGCTGGGAAATGTGCCTCAAACAAAACCCACTGGCAGACTGTCATTATCTGGCCACCTCTGATAATTTAGGTGCCCCCTGCACCATGGAACCATCAATCAATTACCCTGATTGAACAACCCTAAAACACAACTTTTAAAAATGTAACTACCCATGACCCAAATTTCCTGCTGGTTATGTTGGCCTCAGGTTAGCCCCATTTGTCTATCATCAAGGGAGCCAATAAAAATAATAAAAACAGGTCAATTCTGAGCTTTCTAAGGGCTGTATAAAAACATTAACACTGCTTAATTCAGAGCCAGCTAAGGCCCAAGCTCTAATGCCTTCTGCTCAGTTGCACTGTTTGGACATTTTAATGCTATAATCATACTCTCTTCAAAATCCAGGGAGAGTTTGTGATAGATTTCTGTTGTTTTCCATGTCTGTCCTCCACCCTTCTTACTTATTTATTTTTATAACTTAAGCTGTGTAATAATTTACTGTCCCTAAGGGTAAATGAACTGACGTCAATCTGCTGATTTTTGCAAAAGGCTCGAGTTTTGGCAGACGGAAGAACAGTTGAAGTAAAAAAATCTTTTTTTGGTTTTAAATAGTGAACATGATATTGTGCTTCAAAACTGACATTTAAAATGTGTTTTAAAGGATCAACAGGAATTAGAAGGAAGTGTAATAAACTCAGTTTTGCATTTCTATGAATCATTACATTCAGTATTAAATAAAGCCTAAGAATCTAAACTAGTACATATCATTTAGACATCTTTTAGACAACAGAAAACAGAGGAGGAGGAAAAGAAGAGTTTATATGAATTAACATGAGTCCCTGGCAAAACTGAGAAGAGAACCAAGGCACCCTAAACCCCTCCCCCATCCAGCCCACTGTCCCCAACACATCATTAAAAATATTGAAGAAAAAATCAACTTCAAGCAAGTGGAATTTATTTTCTTTTAAAATCCAAGAGGAAGGAGGAGATAAATCTTCGGAGACTACTTCATTATGTAAATATTCTAGTGGCTTTCAGTTTAGGAAGCAAAACATTTTTAATTCCTTTAGAGGCTGCATGAGTTAACAGAATTTTTTGTAATGTGAACCACGGGGCTTCACAACAGCAAGGAATTTATTGGAGGAAAAAAAAAAAAAACAAACCCAAAGCCCAGCTGTAGTTAAAACCTGAAGAAGAATCAGTGGAAACTATCCAGCCCTTGGCTCACTGACTGCCCCATGCTCCTGAATGTCAGCCCTCAGGCATCATATTCCAGCTTTGCCACGTGTATGACTGACATTCAACAACAGCTTTTTGGGGGAAGGCTTAGACCATTCAACCTCACATCCCTACCCACGTCCCTACAAGTTCACTCAGATCTCACACAGATGTCTGACCTATTCAATAAAAGCTGCTTGTATTGATAACTTAGTTAGGCTCATAATTTGTGGGGTAAGCAACTTTCTAATGTTGCTGTACCTGACTTGTAATGTTTAATTTGGGTTTGACTTTCTGTGTTCCACGATTTCAGCATGTAGTCCGTGCCACCCTACCATCCAGATAAATGCAAACTGGAGTGAATATTCTGGCTACAAAAAGTGCCAACACTACCGAGGGACCATGTGGGTATGTAAAAACAGCTCAGATCTTTCAATGCGAAGAGCTCGCTGTAGCAGTAATCATCTTAGCAGAAAACAGAGAGGCTAAAGCCAAAATAAGGAAGAGTCACTGCCTTCAGTGCTCTGCTGGCCTTAAGTCAGAAGCTGATGTTCTGCTCCTTGCCACTGTGTGCTGTTTGGGCACATCATGTTCAGATTTGATTGCACATAATTCTTTATATTGATGAGAAGATGTCTGTATCCTCTAATCCCATAAAAACAATCATTTCATTTATTTCTCTTTCATAAAATGGCTGATGGGTGACTGGTCATTTGATACTACAAAACAGTAAATACGATCTTACCATGCAAATATTGTTTTGGCTTAAAATGTGTCTTTCCTTTGTCTTCTCTTTAAATATTTCTATGGTATGATCAAAGAATAGCCAATCCACAACATAACACAAAAAATTAAGTTCTTTCAAGTACAGTAAAAAAGCATCAAGAACTTGTCTCCTCTGTCACTTTTCTTAGAGACTTCTCTGTTCCTTAATGAAATGTTTCTACAGAGCCAATTCCACTTCCTGTCCCCTCTCCTGCCCTTACCGTCCACCCTATGCTTCAGGACCTATGTTCTCAAAACTGCAGAGACAATTTCCAGGCAGTTCTTGCAGACAGAGTCTTAAATTGTAGTGTAAACAAATAAAAAGCAAATAAAATAAAACCAGTAAGCTTTTGAAAAGCTATTTTTAACCTGGCACATGCTGCCAAATACACGGATTCAGATTCATCCAATGTGCATGCTCTCCCAATTCTCTTTCATTCTTGTCTTCTGCCCACAATAGTCTGTTCCATTTATGTCAGCTGAAGTGTTTCTGTGACTGCATGAAAAAAGATTTGGTTTATTGCTTGGCCACGGAAACAGCTACATCAGCCACAAAACCTAAGGACTGGATTGCTTCCTCATGCAACAGTGCTGGCTCAAAGCCTTCATGAACTAGTTTCAGTTTGCCAAGAGATATAAAAGAAAATTATATAAATAATCACCTGCTCTTTGGATGACTTCTTCAATACGCTGTCATATTGCCAGACTCTTACTTGGCACTTATCAGTTACTACTTATAGATATCAACAGTTCTTGGCCAATTTATACCTGTTGAGTATCTATCCGTGATGGAAGTATTTACTACAAAACACAGTGACGAGACAAGGACAAGAAAAAATAACTTGCAACATGAAGCTTTCAGATAGCACTATGTTTGCAAGGTCTTCTGGTCAGAGATTTTTTTAACACGTGAACTGTATTATCACAAAAGCACACCACTGACACTTAATAGCTAATATGTAATAACAGCACAAATATTTAAAAGAAGCTGTTCAAGACTTATGATTTCAAAAATAAAACAGAATGAAAAAAGGCCCAGGACAGTTCTTCCAGCTAACAACTCCGTAGCCCATGATCACAACCTAAGCAATTGGATTCTGCCCATAATCAAAGAAGCGCAATACACTATCTTTCTTTAACCTTATTTCACTAGGGCATAGAAAGAAATTATACTTTGAACACCATAGTTTCCTCTTATCCCTTTTCCACCTTCCTCTCATCTTCACTGAGTACCACAGCTGTTCGATAGAAATTTCTCATTTTCAACAATATTACACAATCAGTCATTTTTGTTTCTTGTATTACAACAGGGAGATTCAGTTGCTGATTTTCTCAGTCAGAATTGCAGGACATACATATACATTTTAAGAAAAATCAAATGCCACCACAAAAGTTTCTAGCAAATGTGCTGACATCTAATCTCCCACAGTAGAGAAATCACCTCATCCCAGGGAGTTATGCTGTCTGGAGATGTATCACTACATCACAAAGTCCAGTTTTTCTGCCTCTCTTTGGAAACCATTAGTCTACAGCTGTGTTAAGATATTTTAATGGGTTCGTGGGGGCTCAGCAGCAACAGGATGCTGAAAAAAACAGTATTTAATAAGTCTGGACTTTATTAGACAAAGCTCTGCAAATATAAGGACAATTTTACTCAAATCACTGCATGTCTGACATAAGAGACTCATCAAAAATTTTAAAGGGAAAACTTCCAACCTACTCAGTTCAAAAGCTTTTAGCCATGATGGCTTCTACAGACAGGCTCAGTATAAACATAGAATCATGAATCAGCACAGTGAAAACTGTGTCAGAAGAATGAAAAAGCAGTATGTGCCCACTCAAGACAAAGTAAGTGTCAGAGAAAGATTTTGGTGTTATGCATGTCAGGTGCATGTGTGTATTTTTGATGTTGCATATTTTTAAAAACCTTGGAATATTGGAAAAAATGTCAGAAGATGGTAGGGGTTCAATGCTGAGAAAAGGACAGGAAGATAACGTAACATTCTAGGAGGTTAAAGCTCACATCACCTTTGAGGAGAACAATGAGAAAGCATTCAGTCAGTACAAAACAAAGGATAAGAATACACAAGGACTGAAAACAAATAAATGGGGAATAAATCAAGCAAATATAGTACAACCAAACTGGTCATTCAGCAGTGCAGAACATATCTACAAAAGAAAAGGCTTCATTCCTGGAAAATGGTTATTGAAAAGGATTTGAGGGATACTTCAGACAAAGAAATGAACGTGAATCCATAACTCAGGTCACCACTTAGAACTCTGAAGTCTAAGAAAAAAAAAATGAACCAGCAGATCTGAAAAATCAAGAGTGGACTTGAGAAGGCAGGTAGGGACTGACTGTTCACTGTCCCAACAGAGGAACTAAGGGTCAATAAACAAAGCTGGTAAGAGCCAGTCCAAAAAATATATGTATTAAATTAAGATAGTCCTTCATGCAATGTTCTGAAATACAGATCTCCATGTCAAAGGTTATTGTGCTGCTAAACTCTTATGCTGGATCAGATGGAATATGGGAAAACTTGTAGAGGAGAAAAAAAACACCTTTATCAAATATTAGTAAATACAGAGAAATGGACATCTGTTCCAAATTCAAAATGGGTGAGCCTTGGAGAATATCATATAACCCTGCTCTCTTTTCTCTGTCTTATGTAGGAGGTATGATTAGAAAAAAGTGAAGTAGCTCAGCTACATCTTCAATCCAGAACTGACATCTGAGCATAAAGCCAAAGCCAAAGGACAAATAAAACTACGTACAGCCATGGGAAGCAACAAAAAGTGAGGGAGCACATTTATTTCAGTGTGTAGCATTGTTGGGAGTGATTTTGATACATTTTGCCCAGTTCCAGTGTACAAATTTCTAAGAAGCCATGGAAAACTAGAGAATCCTGAGGAGAGTTAAAGAACAACTAGAGGAGTTGTTTGTTCAGAGAGGGAGTTGGTTTATCGAAAGGAAAAATAACACTTTTCAGTTTGCGTATGATTCTTCACACAAAAGAAAATTTCTGAGCGTGAGGGAGCTCTTTAGTCAAGAAAGGCACAGCAGAAACAACAGAAATTGAAACTATGATGTTTCAATTCTTAAATTTGTGGAGATCCTCTAATGGCCTGCATACTTCAGAAAGACTTTGGAGGGTTAAATAACAGAAGACAAGCAGAAAGCACAAACTCCATGGTCTCACACAATAAAACACACACATTAAATGCATCTGGTGAATAAACCATAAACTCCTTGGCACAGTGCTTAATAGCAGTGAAAAGAATTGTTGGCTGTGAGAGAAAAATCAGTCTGAAACAGCAGAAAGGATCAGGTAATACATACTAAAATACTGGACGTGCTATGAAGGTTGACAAAGCAGTAAATTATAAAAGGAGACTGCTGGACAGTCAAAATAACCCCATCTTATGCCACATCCTTGCCTTTTGAGGCACCTCTTCTCTCTCAGCCCTTTGTTCTTTATATCATCTTTCACTCCTACTTGGTCTAACTCCAGACATTCCAGGAACTCCTCAGGGAAGCCTCAAACTTCTGGTGATGGTGTGTCTGTGGTGGGCAGTGGTACCAGAAGGGAGAAAATGAGACTGCCTAGGGCAAAGGTAATATGGAAGAACAAATCTATTCCAAATGGATGAAAAAGGATCTGGGAGTCCATACTGCTGCTTAGGTTCCTTTGAAGGAAATCTGTTTTCAGATTTCTGTTGGCTGTTTTGTTTGTGAGCACCATCCACCTTTTTTTTTTTTTTTCTCTGTACAAATCCACTCAACTTCCACCCGTAAATGTTTGATATTAACAGACAAGAAGGACATCTATCATATATTGCTACAGGCATCGACGCCTAGTCAGTTAGTGCCAAAGCATCACATTAATCACAATTCCATCTACATTAAGATCAGACATATAGTTGAAGGCTTTTAGATTAGGGATTATACTATTACATGAAATACGTTAAATAAAGGTACTATTTTGGCCAAAACATGCACCATTTCACAGTATCTCTGGAATCCAACTTTCTGTTGTTAGTTTCAATGAAAACTGATATAGCTCTCAGCAAAGTAGTATTCTTTCTCTCTATCCCTTTCATTTTGTCCATTTTCTTAATAAAAACACCAAGAAATGTAGTGAAAATCTATCACTAAAATAAACATACTTGCCAGAAACTGTCGGAATTTACCAAAATTCCAAAATGTTAGGAATTGAAACTCATTAAGAGACAAGAAACTTGATGGCCATGTAGAACATTAACTTGCATTAGATGATCATATGAGATCATAAGCCGGATCACATATTATTGCATTTTGCAGATAGGAATTTAAGCATCAGCTAAATTCACAACTTTACAGTGTCTTTACAATATTTTACACCTCGGTATGCAGATAGACAAAGAATATATGGCATAAACCACAAAACAAAATACGTAAACATGGAAGATGTTGCACAGGAGACAATTCCAGTACTCTGCCCACACACCCCACTCATTGCACAGGAAGGAGACCGAACAGCAACACACAGATACAAAGGCAGATTATCAGTCTGCTGCAGAGCACTGAGGCTATTAACCAGTACAGTAAACGTTATCACAATAGACTACTGACATTTCTAGCCCTTGTACAAGGCTTGCCATGCTTTAAACAGAACTCAGGTTTTCACAATGATTAAAGGCAGATGTCACATGCATGACTAGGTTTGTCCCCCAATCCATTTTTGTGTGTGGACAGAATCTTTCACTGACAGGACATCTTCCCTGGAGGATGCTCGTTATGGTATGATTTGTACAAGGAAGAACATTTTATTTCCCTTTTTCAGATTGGGAAAAATGAAACAAGCTTAGAGTACACAGCTGTATCTCTTTTCATCCTACAAAATGTATCAAGTGAAAGCCCTAATTCTGTCCAGTTTTTCACTGCTATTAATAAGCAATCAGGTCATCATATTTGGAGAGCAGTGGATGGCAGAAACAACAGTGACACATCTGAATAAGGGCATATGTTTTTTTCCCTTATACATGTGCAAGATCAGCAGCCATAAAAACTACTGATAATATGTCACATATGAAGCATCACACGAAATACAGGCATGGACAAAGTGCCAATTACTTTTCCAGTATCATAGAGTTACAGTGAAAAAAAAATCTGAAATTCCATTATCTTCTTAATCTTCTAATCTCATCCCAGAAACTCTCCTCTTCTAGAGGCTAACAGTTCTGCCTTTTCAAGCAAAACTTAATGGAACTACATGTAAGCTGTACTATCAGTTCCTTAACGAAGCAGGAACCCTCAAGGCTGATATTCACACAGACTGCACACCTGCAGTTAGGTATTCCTGTGCATGGGTATATGACCTTCAAGCATGTTGGTCATTAGAAAGCATGCCCAGCATTTGCTGTTCAATCAGGATGCTCCATCCATGTGGCTCATATGCCCTCTCCTCAGCTCATTGCTCTGCAAGAAGGTATTGGGATGCTCCCAACTGCATTAGCAGTGTTCTGGCTGCAGGGCTGGTTCCTGCCACAACTCCTCCCAGTCCATCCCTCCAACACCAGCTGCAAGCAGAAAAGTGAACCTGGCTCTGTCCTCCACGGGATCTCCCTCCCACTCAGCCGAGCGCCTGAGTCAGTGCAACTCCCTCCTGATAGCACATTTGTGCAAAGGGAGCCGAGTGGAGCGCAGGACATCTGGTCCCAATATTCAAAAACACTTAAATCATGCATGTCATTCCAAACATTTAAGGACTTCAGAAGTTTTCAGTTACTTTTGTATGTATTTCCTACTTGTTTCATGCAGGAATTATTTCTTAAGTTTCACTTGGAAGATCTATGGAAATGCATATTCCATGCCATTTTAATAAGGAAGAAAACAGCCTTAAAGATAAAGTCTGCATGTATCCTGAACTATCGTTACATTAACTATTTTTTAAAATTATTTCAGAAGAAGATCAAGATCTGCTGAGTTGAAACACAGCACAATCTTCAGTTAGTATGTATGTGCAATGTTAAAAACCAAAACATCTTCAGTTGTAAATGATAGACACTGAGGCACCAAGGTGTTTTCTAGTTCCTCATTCTGTTTTTTAGTAGGAGCAATAAGAAGCATGGCCCAGCAGTCTGGCACCAGACTGCAACTCAGGAGAGCAACACTCACCTCTATGTACGACTGCAAGCCTCTTGCTTGTTCTCCACCTATGACCAGCAGTGGCTGCTTCCTCACACCTCAGGTACTTGGATGGGCTGAAGCTGATGCCCAGGGACAAGCAATAATATTCAGTGCAGTAAATGATTCCCATGAGTACTGTGAGTTACTGTACACTGTTCAGTCTGAGTATCCACAGCACTCAGGCTGCTTTTCAAAAGTCAGTACAGGTATATCTATCTACCTCACTGTCTCTGTTGCACAAATGTCTTCCAAGAAAGGAAAAAAACCACTTTGATGTAGTTTCTATTCCTCCTACCTGGAGACCCACACCTCAGTTTAGAGCACTTCCAAGCTTTGCTGCACACAGCTCCTCCTGCCACACAGCAGAAAAATACAAATTTCTTTTTTGGCAACTGCTAGAAAATTCTCCCCCCTCACAGTACAGAAAGCTCCTGGTTCTCTAACAGGCCCTCTCTCAGTCTACTTGTGGGACAAGAGAATCAGACATTCAGGACATAAGTAATATCCCATATGGAGACGCACAGCAGCAAAAATGAAGAAGCATGAGAAACTATCGTCTGAATGAGAGAATCCAGAGGGTCTTGGTTATATATTGAAACTCACAAAATACTTTAAGTCATTTGTCTGAGACTTGGATCCTATTTTGGAAGGCAGAGTAGTATCATAAAGCTCTCTTAGACACTGTTTATTAGCAACAAAATGAAATATGAAAAGCACTTTGTTAAATCCAGATCTGGACAACTCTTATGACTTGTACCCTAAATAAAGTAAAATGGTATTGCAAGAGCTAGTAATAAAACTGTGCGCTATTATTAAAAATAAAAAGATATTTACGGTACTAATGTATATATATTTAAACCTTCTAAAAATAAACTTTCAAAAAAAATGCCATCACACTAAGATGCTCCCAAATATTACAACATGAGTAGCTGCTACAGCCGTCAGCTGAGACCCTCACACTGAAAGCTGTTTACTCAGTGTTCCTGGAGCAAAACCTCAGCCCTATAGTTCGGCAGGTCCTCACAAAGGCCACAAAATCCATGGAATTTCTGCGCTACCGTTTGAGAACTGCAGCATCCACTGGGAATGGGGAGGGGGGAAAGAAAATAAATCAAGACACAGTAGTTTCTCCTTTTTGAGGGGAATGATCACAACAGAAAAACTAAAGCAGTCTTGGGACAATCTTTTCTCCTGTTTCCAAACAATTTCCCTCTGCTACCTCAGCCACCGTCACTTTTGCTTGCTCCAAACAAATCACTGGGTGGTGGTCTTGCTGTTCCACCCCGAGCTGTATTTTAATTAGTTGGAGCACTGAGGAAAGATGATTGTACAAATACTGGCGGATCTTCAAACAAGAGTACACACTGTCCATTCCATTCACAATGAAAAAGCTCTTAAAGAGATTTTGATAAAGATTTGCCTCCTGCTCGCAGCCCACATTTGTAATGTTTATATAAGTGGGGGATATAAATCTTCTTCAAATGAACCCCACCATTTCAAACCAGCCTTGTTATAAACTGCCTGTTTCCGCTTTGCCTGCCTAAGCAAGCAGCGCTGAGCCTGCTTGGGATCGACTGGAACTAATTTAATGTGCTCCAGGTTTAATCCCCATCCTCCCAGCTTTTACTGGGAGATTTTACACAGAGGACCGCTGCTGACTTTAACAATGATTCATGTGATAAGTGGGTTTTGATTTGTTTTCTTCCACGTCAGAAAACATGCAACAGAATCGCCACAAAATCACTTCAACAGAATGAGATCGCGTAGACAAAAAGAAATTAAACTTTAACACAGAAGCTGTGGCAATTCTGAATTTATTCACGTGAATTTCTAGCTTTCTTTATTTAAAAGAAAATAAACATGTCTGCATACCTCTACATTTGGTTTGGAAGGAGGCCAGCAGGCATTCCCTTACACAGATAGACTGGCTCACAGGGCTTGTATTTATTATTAAAAATGCAAAAGCAGCACAGGACAGGAACACCACTACAGCTCTGCCTGCAAAGGCAGCATACACCTCTCTCCTCAGCAATACTGCACGTATTGAAACGAGCCTGTCTGCCGGGGCTGGGGGCCCGCGGAGCGGCCGGGGCCCTGCAGGTGGCAGCGTTGTCCCGCCGGGGAGAGCCGCCGCAGCGGGGCCTGCCCTGACCTTCAGCGTCCCGAGGGAATCACCCGTCCGGAACGGGCAGCCCGCTGATTTACCCGGGAGAGCGTGCTTCTTTCTGCCCTTTTCCTTCTTTTTAACTCGCAGGAGGAAAACACGCTCATTAAAACTGAAAAAGCAGCAGCATTCGTCGATGTATAAATGTTTGTTTTCACAAAATGTAGCTGAATTACCGATGCAGAGGCCAAAGATACTATTTTGCAATAGTCTTCCAATGCACTGAATTCCTCACTCATTTACATAGACCAGATGTTTCTCTGACAAACCAAATTCCTTGAGGAAGAAAAAACGAAGCTGCTATGTATTTCATGTCTGAAATGAAAGATGATATGCAAATGCTGTATGAATGTTCCATTAGCCACTGAAGGCAAACACACATTAAGTGCAACAGCTTTCTTCTATTTAGCAGAACCCCGTTGAAGTTTAGGTGATCCTCGGCAGAAACACTAGAAAAGGACAATGAAGCTGCTTAGATTCTATTCACCGCCTTCAGTGGCTTCACTCCCTTTGGGTAAGCCAAAGATTTCTTTGCCAGACCTTGACACTCAGACTGAGAGGACAAATATTCTCAAGAAGAGTGATTTGTATCCCTCCTTCCCGCAGCAGAATTTGCTCCTGATGCCTTTTTCCCAGTACCTGATTTCCTGAGGATCACAAGAGGAACAAGGAGAAGAGTGGTTCATAATTTAACTACTTAAGTGACCATTAAAACCTGCAATCTTTCGATACACAAACTGAAGGACATGGGGAATATATATTTACCGCTAGCAAAAGAAGAAATGAAAACCAGAAGAGTTCTCTAAAAATCTCTCAATTACCCCTAATACTTACTGCTTTCGTGAAATAAAAACCCCAAACCAAAAAACCCGAGCTTGTTACATCTCTAAACTTCTCTAGAAACAATAGTATATTACAAAAAACTAATTCATGGAAGATGCCTGAAAATTATACTTACTATTCCCCTCATTTTCCAGAATAAAAATAAACCATGGTCTGCAACACCCTTCCAAATAAGTGGATCAATTAATTTTTGGCAGGGAGCTAATCCTCACTTTAAATTGCACAGAGTAATGAGAAATAGGCAGTAAAAGCAGCCTGAGTTCAGCCTGAGAATAATTAGCAGGTAACTGAATGATAACCAAACAACCAATAATAATGAAAACTTTGGGAAATAAGTGAGAGTGAGTTGTAAAATTTGGAATCAGAACAGGCTTTGAAGTGGCAACTATTAATATGGAAACCAGGAAACAAAGGCAACTTCGATGACGGCAATGCCAGAACAACAAGAAAAGTCACGTCTTCATTTGAGACCTTTCTGGGACAACTGAAATATCCAAACTCGCTCCGTATTCCAAAACCGAGGTATGGATAGAATCTGCAAGCAGTGAACAGCTCTCTTCTGAAACAGTACAGCCTTTTAATTATAGTAACCCTTCTTTCCAGTGCAAACTAGCAAATGCTGAGCCTGATGAAAACCAAGAACAGATCCTAAAGAAACACTGGGCTAGCTCTCCCACTTAAGTTTGGACACAATTTGGATACCAATCTCATCCAAAAATACCAAGAAATTAGAATACAAGGTTTTTAACCCTCAATGTCCAACCATTTAAGAAATTTACATGGTAACTTACGGTAAATTGAATTGAAACAATGTAGCTTAGAATGACATACTACATCTCACCTTTTCTATCTATCCTTTAGAGGAAAACTGTGGCCTCAAAAGAGCTTTACAGTCCTAGTACATGGCAGCAATATCTCTCTTCTGAAAATAGCAAGGCACTGCCACACAGCCTGTAGCTGTCACGTCCAAACACCACTGCCATGGGTCTCACAAACTACCATCACTTTCCACTTTCTAGCAGGAATGATTACATGGATGTGATGACGTATAAAAGGATCAACGTCTATCCATGTGCTGAGACTCCTGCCAATGGGGAAAGAAAAATCAAAATGTACAATTGAAAAAATTTAAATATCATTTGGCTGCATCCCCCCTATACTGGAGCAACCAGCAGTGAGCCTTCTAAAGACACTCCTCCCAGATTATAAGTTCTCAGCTTACAAATTTCTTTCCACATAAAATAACGTGGCATTGTCATAGCTTTCTATAATAGCTTTCCCCTAAAACATTACAATGTAAATAAATTAATAAATAGAATAGCACGACCAGCCATTTCAATACTAAATAACTACACTGTTTTTAAGTCAGCATTTATGCCTTTTTTTTTAATAAGGAAAGAATCCTGTGACAGTATCTAAGACATTGCTCACATAGTTTGCTCCCAACACTCAGCAGTAATGCATGCTAATTTTAATCAAAGCCTCACTTTATACATCTGATATCACAGGAAATGGTTGAACACAGGCCCACAGCTAGGGAATTAAATTCAGTGTTTTTATCTTAGAGAAAGGACCAGATTGACAGTATGGTGAGGCAAAATCCGTTATCTACACAACTGATAAAGTGAGTATGCAAAAGCACAGGAGGTTAAAGGAGAGCCCAAGCTCCCTTCCTACTCAATCTCTGCCAATTTGGCATCAATTAGACCTCTAAGAACCAGATTAACATTCTCAGCTTATTTCATATGTGTCACTGAACAGCTAGGATGTAACAACACCTTTTACTCAAGGGATATTACACAGAAACTTTGTGAAAAATCATAATGCAAAATATAAACAGCTGTAAAAATTAAAATATCAATTTTCCTGACAGCACATAACTGTTCTGTAAAGCATGCATTTTGTTCATAATAAGTTGTAGCTCTACAAAAACTGAAAAATAAACTTCACTTATATTTCTCAGGAAGTTTTTCCCCCATAGATATTTTTTTTTCTAAGTGGCTCTCCTGGTCTGTGTAATATCCTTTGCTTCTCAGTCTTTCATGCCTGCTACATTATTCAGCTGGTAGACTGGTGAATTATGAGACTATGAATAATGTGATGTTTGGTATTTATAACATGAAGATCGCACTTAAAATTTTTTTTGGAAGAGATGCAAATGCAGTTTGCTTCCCCCAAAAATCTAAAAGCATATGCTGGAACAGACATGGAAGGATAAAGGATGATATCTACCAACAGTGAAGAGCACTTGGAAGTTCTGCAGTGGGTGGAGAAAAGTTGGGAAGGGCAGCAATTAGAAATGTCTTGGAAGAAGAAAACATCCTTTTGGATGAAAGTTAGTTTCTACTGTGCCAATCATAATTTAAGTTAAATTTCAATTTATTTTTCTTCATTCAGTTTCTGATCTCATCTAGTCATCAAGGATGATTGATGATGTTTCAGGATTTGGGCCTTTGCCAGTTGCAAGTAAAAGGGAGTTATTTATTTTTTTTTAGTGCTGTAGTGCAGCCATTAACTGTACCCTGCCCCTTTTTGTTACAGCCTGTCATTGAAGCCACAGCTTTATACTGTTGTGCTATAAGCTCTTGTCTGGAGCTAACAGTAAAAGTGGTCTAGCAGAAGTCTCACACAACAAACATCACTCTGCACAGAAACTATGCAAACGTTACTACTGCTCCACACAGGGTTGCACACTCCATTCAAATGTGCTATATTTGAGCAATGGGCACTATTGCTTTCCTTGTGGTAGAGCTACATTTATTTAATCCTTTTAAAAACAAACAAACAAGAAAATTACTTTGACCTTTGCCTTGGCACAAGGGTTCTGATTTGAAATGTGTATTGCGTTTCTAATGCCCTCCCCTCCCCATCCAGTTGAACTAGGTCAGATTTATGTGCAATTAGGAAAAAAGGAAACGAAAGCAATTTAGTTTTCATGTTTGCTGATATCAAAACATCTTATACTGGCATTAAGCTTTAAACTGAAACACACAGCATAATAAAAGAAGGTAACTGGAAAAGGAGTGGCCTGCTAAAAATTGCGTAAAGCAAATAATATAGACTTTCTCACTTGCACTTTTTTTCTGCTTAAACTATTCAAAAATGTGTGTTTGAATGTCCCCAGTTTGGCAGTACATATGCCATAGGGAGGTTTTTTTGTATGAACTCTTCAACCTGAGAGTTTTAGCAGAAAAGCTTCTTTACAAGGCTTAATTAAAAGCAGGTTTAAGACAGGGCCCTCACTCATTCTGGTTTTTATTTTGGCCTTCTCTCTGTGTCAAAAGTCAAGTCCCAGAAGAGAAATGAAGTTCATTATTGAGTCAGGAGAATATTTTCTCCTTCATTCTAGGCCTAACTAAACATGTTCCAGGTTTGAGTTTTGCTTTAGGTGTCTCCAAATGAGATTTTATTTTATATGCACCTAAGGGTGAAATGTAAGGAGATGCTAATCATGATTTTTGTTTATTATGTAGGGTAGAGCTAATGTGTGAAAAACAGACTGCAATCTCTTCTGCATACAACTGATTTGATATGGGGAACCATATATTCTAAACAGATGGTGCTCAGAATTGGTGTATTTCCCTATTTGTGTTCATGCTAAATGCAACGTCATTGTGATGAAATGTGGTAAGCAGTCATGCAGTCACATTATAAAATGTATTGACCAATGTACCGCACCAAAATAGAACCAACAGAGTTGTGGGGAAACATTCAACTTCTTTCAAGGAGTTTTAAGTAGCGTGAGATTTTTGATTATGAATACTATGCTAGCAGTTTTTAAGGCATACTCTCCTCAGAAGCAAGATTATATTTTAGCATAAATAAATAGAAGAAAGAGGGTTCTTATTTGTTCTTAAGAATAAAGGTGTTTTCTCCCCACATTGCCTCGTCTAATGAGAGTAGCCGTAAAAACATATATGTCCAGCACAATGTGCTGTGATTTCAATAGAGCAAAGACGCATGGTCATTCTGGTGCAAGAAGCCAGGACCGATAATCAAGCCATCAGTCACTCTGGTTAACAGGAAATGTATTATGTTATCTTTGGTGGTTTTGTAACTGGATAGTGGGCTAGTAGACTAGTGCATCCTGTTTGCAACCAAGAGCAGAAGTAAGAGCGTGATATTTGTCATAAGCATTTTCAAGAACAAAAATGTGAGGATGTTTTTCAAAAGGCCCTTGAATGTTCACCAGATGTGAAGCACATGTGGCCCTTGAACGGGAGAAAATAATGTGACAATAACATTTAATCAGTACCACATGTGCCAGTAATCACGCCAAGATAACATGTAAATGTCTGAAAAACAAAGATATGCAAATTATTTTTAGTTTTTCAGGACAGAAAAACAGGTCACCCGGGAATCCATGGGTTGCTGTCTTCACTGTTGTTTAAGAGCCTTTCTGCAAGAAATATGTTACGCCCTCTGTGAGACAGCAGTCTAGCTTTTGTATTTTTATATATGAAATTCAGTTCCTATGCCAGTACTTACTGAAAGTATTAAAGAGTTAAACAATTTTAAAGCTATCCTCTGCCTCCACATACCTTATGAATATAAAATTCCTGTGAACTGCACATGCATGAAAAGGACAAGGTAACTAGTGCCCAGCAACAGTGTGTTACCATATCTTGAAGCATGTCCCCTCTTTGACTTAAAGAATGGAAACAGCATAGGAAAGGGTGCACTGCTCCATTTTTACTTCTCCAAGTACACCTATCAGAGACCAGATAAAGCATCCAATTTCCAGCGGTGATCACTTCTAACAGACCTTGCTCAGGCTAGCAATATGCTAGTAAACAATTTCACAGAGGCAATCATCCATTTGCAGTTTCAAATACATTTGGAAATAGAACTGATGACCTTCCACAAGTTGAACTCATACAGGGAAGTTTCATCAGTGCAATTGCTAAAATTGGATGAAATCAGAATCTGAAGCAAAATATTGAATTACATAAGGAAGATTTTGCTTGTACACCTCTCAGCTGCTACGTCCCCCAAACCGCACTGTGGCTTCCCAATGTGCACATTTGTTGCCACAGATGCATTCAGAACCCTACCAATTAAATGTTGCCACATGTGCCTGCAGTATCTTGAACCTCTTCCCTGCAGCATACAAGCAGATAGAACTAAAACCATATGCACGCAGTGCAAAGCACGCAATGCCTATACTATTAACTGATGCTCCCTTGAAGCAGCAGCAGTTTACTTCTTGCATCTGCCATCCCAGTTAGAAGCAGTAAAAAGATGTAGTGGACTATTTTCCTCCTACTACTAGCAGATGCTCAGTTTTTTTTCTAGTGGACAGTGGAGAAACATCATCAATTCTCCAATAATTCTGGCAAAATCCAACCTCTCACCAAGACAAGTTCGGAGTAACAGTAGATAAGAAGATACAGAGAAAGTGCTACCTGAGTTGTTCCAGGGCTCTTTATAACTACTGTGGAACAAAGGGTGCCTGAGTGTTGTGTGAGCAATTAAAAAAAAATAAAATAAAAAATAAAGAAATAACCTGAGCAGAAAATCCATCTACAGACTGAGGAAAAACCTACAGAAGTGAAAGAGAGGGTGAATTAATAAATGTAAGAAGGCTTAAAAAGCTTTTAACTCACTTTAACTACATGTATTATTATGAATCACATTTACAGTCATGAGATTTACAACCAGTCAAGACTATTGTCCATGAAAAATAGCAAACTTTACTTAGTATTTCATGGAACCAAAAAATTAGCTTTTTAAAAATATTATTACACAAGTAGGTAGATAAGAGTTAATGATTTTTTTAAAACAGATCCAAAACAAAGAGAAACAATACAAATCAAGGCAGTGGGAATCTGATCACCATAATACGACAGTCATTTCTAAAGCGTCTGTGAATGAACCAGCAGTTTGAAGACCCACACCAGTCTCTGTGGGGAACATTTATTTTAATCATGCTCTGTTCCTATTGAAAAGTAAAAAACAATACTCAGAGCAGAGACATTTAATAGCTACAGCATTTGATAACCTCACCTAATACACTGTCCCAGATTTAACTGCATTATCTTTGTTCCTCTGTGGCAGAAGAATACTGCTTTAAGAAATTCAGAGAAAACCAGACATTAAAATAAATAAATATATATATATTCCTTCTTTTATCAGAAAACAGTGATTCTGCTGCATTAAAGAAAGGCAGTGCTACTGAGTGAGGGTAAGTCAGATAGAACCCTGGAGTATATCTGAATGCGTTTCTGCCTATGGCTTAGCAGCGATTGCACTTGCTGTAGACTTGGGCATAGATAGGGAAGAAATATCAGAAGAGAAACTGTTGAACAGAAATAAGTCATATTTGGTACCTCATCTCTGGCATATTATCTTCTCCTCTTCTCTTACAGTCTGCTTTGGCAGGGGGGTTGGACTAGATGATCTCTAGAGGTCCCTTTCAGCCCCTACAATTCTGTGATTTCAAAATTCAAGAGAATTTTGAGATCCAGACTGCTATTTACTACTTATCCATTACCTACATTCACCAGACAGCTCTGCTGGATGGCAATGGTTTATGGACTAAGCCATTTATTTATTTCAATCCCAACCACATTTTAACCCATTATGAAATTATGAAATATTTCCCATTAACAGTCTAAGTTAAATTTCTATACTGTATCATCTTCGTGAATATACAGCACTTCTGTATTCCAAACAGAGTGTGAGGATGTAAATACAGTTAACTGTATTGGTGCCTTACTAGACACAGCTGCACAAATAGGCTGTCGGACTTCATTAGAACATTCTTTGTTTCTGCAGGCAACAGGACTACCTCACGTTACCAGAACACTTGCAAAACCATATCTGATTCATTTTAGAAACATACAAAGGGAAATGCTATGAGATGGAGGAAACACACCCAATAAAGTTACATTTTTTTTCTCCTGTGCTTACTGCATTTTTTATGAACACAGCACTATCACGTGAAAGAGTAACCACAGAGAAAACAATTGCAAAGAAGCTTCAGACCAGGTAAATGGAGGTCACTTCTAGAAAAAGAGCAAATACTTTCTTCTGCTTTTGGGGGGTGATGGTGGCAAAGGAGAAGGAAGCAGTCTTGTTACATCAGCATGTATTGTCTAAGACTTCACACTGCTCTGTACCAAACTAGGAATGCCACGGCTAGGAGGCAGCTTTCAACATAAATCCACTTCTGCCAGGCCCTTCGCATGCTGATTTTAATACTTTTGTACCTGAAAACAGTGCCTTGGGATGAAATAGGTAGACTCTCAAAGAGTTACATCCTTAAGATTGAGAAAGTCCCTACAGAAGTTTCCATAATAACAAAACGTAACTTGAAGAGGTATGAACTGGAGAAAATCTGAGAAAAGGAAACCACTAAAATAAATTTTCCAAGAAACCTCAGGAACATGTGGGAAATACCTGCTAGTATCTAAGCACTCATTTGTTACATACAGATATGGGAAAACAGAGGTAGTAAGAATCACTTTGATTAAATCCCAGTACTTTACACCTCTCCAAGAGGGAAGAGTTATGTTCCAATTTTATTTAAGCAAAGATAACCAGTTACCTCCAAGAGAACAGAAATCAGTGAGTGCTGTGCAGGCAGATCTCTGATAAGGCAGATTTGATTTTTAAAATGACTCATCATAACCTCCTGCACAGGTGAAATTCTCCCTAGGTTTTGTTGAGTGAGTCAGCACAGTGCCTTCAAACCAGACCTGCTTTTCTAACAGATACAGGGAGACCTTAGACAGACTTCTTTTTCTGAAAATGAGCAAATGAGGAATCAAGCAATTCTATACATCTACACACAATGGTATCATAGTTTAGAATGAATAAAAATCTACCTTAGCTCCATAGCTGGACTGAGCCCAAGCCAGCTGGCTGCATAGCTCTGTCCCTTTGTGTAGCTTCCTTTGGGGGTAGGGAAGGGGACTTTGAAAACATGGCCAAGAACAAAGCAGTGACTTGCAAGTTCTAATTCACTGCAGGTTAATCTTCACTGCATAAAAGATACACTCTTCAATTAGTAAAAGTAGTTAAGTCCTAGGCCAGTCAAATCTTTGCTGACCTGTTAACTCCGAAAACTACTACTTGGTTTTTATTTTTCATCAAGTGAGCTAAATCAAATTAACAATACACTTTCCTTCCAAGTGAAAAATAATGGCATTTGGATAAAAAAAATAGCTTCAGAGAGTCTGAGCACAATTGTGCCTTCAGCAAGGGAATAGCTTCATGAACAGATGATGTAGATGGGGTAAGAGCTGCAATTTGAAGGCAGCAGTCATAACAACATGCTCGTACAGGCATACCAAGTATCACCAAATTTTATTTTTTTTTGCTGAGTGAGAAATCTCTTAGTGTATTCTATGGGACACAAGACAAACAAAGAGGTAAAACTTACACCTGGGGATCAGCACTGTGCTAAAAGCACTACTTGCTTTCCAGACTGGAGCTGACTTGCACCCAGACAACCCAGACTGTGGGAAAAGCAGCCTAGTGCACACGTACAACATGTCCAGAGGTATCTGTGATCCAAGGAAGCGTGTACACCAGTGGAAGGGGAAATACGCAACTCATTAATGTGGAAACACAGGGGGAATGTGACATGGCAGCCCCACTGTTAATCTTGGATATTGACCACTGTAAACTTTTCATTAATTTTCAGTTGTGCTGTTTCTCCACTTTCTCCCTGACAGTCCATAGGAAATGATCAAGTATGTGCCCCCCAAAATAAGAAAAACTAAGCTAAAAGAATAACATAATCACATTCAAACCCAAAGAGATGTAGTGCTGGCATTATCAAACTATTTTGCAGGTAAGAGATTTGATAGTTGTGTTATTGCCTTTGAGATAATGACCACACTGATAAGCAGAGCCTAAGAGTAAAGGCCTAAGGATGCTATGCCCTGAGGTGTTGATTTTACCTGGACTGTAAAAGTAAGGCAATGCTTATTTCTTTGAGGACTAAAATAGAATCAGGGAGAGCAGATAAAATCCAAAGATAAATGCAGAGTTCTGCTCTGAACTGACAGTAGGGGCCAAATCCAGTTAAGATTCTTAGCTAAGAAGTCAACATATGATCTTCAAAAACCCCACTTTTCTGATCTATAACAAGCTGAGTGAAAAAAATACAAAAACCAGTTTGGTTTTTTTTTTAACCTAAAAACAGGGGTGTCATAATGAACAAAGTGGCAGAGCAAGAACTTATAGCAAGTAGACTACAAAAACTTTGCCTCCTGGAGCACAACTGAGTAACAGTAAATGGTGATTCTTTCAACACGTTGCTAATCTGCCTTTGTGCAGCTCCTCCAGGTACACTGTCAGGGACTGAGTGCATCCACTTTTTGGCCTGATTAATGTCATTATTTACAGCAAGTGAACAGTTAATAGTACATTTTCAGAAGAAAAATCATAGGAGAGAAAGAATGGCAATTAACAAGAAGAGCTGTGGCTGTCTCCAGTGTCAAACGTTTGCACCAAGCTGAGCATCATCCTGCACCTCTAGAGCGTAACCTACAGGTACCAATGGTTATATAAGTCCAAAATGCATCTCAAAAGAAAACTGGCAAGAAAAAAAAGCTGAATTGTTTAAATTCCTAAGAAAACTGTGCTTACGTGTGCATGTGCACGGAAGGGGGTAGTAGTTTGTTTCTTTTTGTTGTTGTTGTTGTTTCCCCATGAGCCAGTTCCCATTACATTATTTTATAGCAAGTATTTTGTACTTTGTACACAGAACGTTAATTTAACAGTTCTCATTTATGCTTAGTCTCTCCTCCCAAATGCACTTTTTAAATTTTACTGATGTGCTTATTTGTTCACTTAAGAAAGTGGTTTTCTTTATAAAGCTCATTTCAGAGACTTTGTGGGCCTCTTATCTGGATAAAAAATATTTGCTCTTTCAGAAGATGAGGAAAGGTTTTTGTTTTCTAAATGAGAGCCACAATTGCATGACTTTGCAATTTTTCGGACTGAACACAAATACATTTCTTTGACAAGAATAACAAAGGATATTCTTAGCTCTCATGTGATAAGGTAACACCACTTAAGATATTTTAACTGCTTGTTAGCCAAGGTTTGAAAAACTTAAAACACTTTTCGTTCAGTAGATTAATGAATGGTGCCAGTAGACTTAACTTTTGTTCACACCAGAAGGATTTATTTAATGTTAACACAACTCCTACCTGTGTTTTACTTTGTTCACAAAGTAGTCTGACAAGAACATTCTACTTACAGAAAATTAGTTGGACTAGGAGAATATTATAAATTATGTTGTGCTATATGTAATAAATATAATATATAATATATATGTATAAATATACATATTAGAATACATAAAGATATATTTCTGAGCAAAACTAGATGTAATGTCTTAACTCTGGCATGCCAAGACTCAGAAATGGTCCATAATTGACCCCCCTGCAAACTTGGAACCAGTAAGCTCCTCCACTATGGAATACCAAGTGTGATGCACAAACCCAGATACACTCAAAACTGCTCACCATTTCCACAAATTCAGACCACTGATTTACCCATATTGCTACAGCACTGAGGTGTCTCCAGCAGCTTAGGACTCTGCTTTACTGAAATGTATAGAAAACACAAACAACTGAATTATTTTTTTTAATTTATTTTAAAAGATGATATCATGAACACTAAAGGCACTAAACAAGCAAAAGAAATGAACCAAGACATGTGAGGTGGTCAGGAGCACTATTTCAGGGCCTGTATACAACAGTTATTAAGCAAGATGAGGAAGCTTGAAGTAAATTTCAGGTAGAACAATTGCTTTTAAAGTTAAAGATATCATATGTATATAAGTAGACTCTAAACAAGTTCACTTGTTCTGGAAATGACTCCCAGTTTAAATGGACTAAGCCTAACAAACCATAAGAATTTACTGTAAATAATTTGGAGGCTTAAGCAGGTATTTGCTGCAGGACTATTTTCAGAAGTCATCAACAAATTATACTTGATCCTCTAGCTGTGTAAGACAGAATTGGAATCAGTGTCCAAACTGCAACCTCAACATAAAAAGTACCAAATTCCAGAGAATGACCTTTGCTATCAACATGGTGCTATGCAAGACTCCCACCAAGGCAATTCATTCCATATGTAGCTTTATGGTAAGAAGTGACTGATCTAACTTAAATGTGTTTTTTTTCCCCCTCTAAATAATATCTCTAATTACAGACAGTTAATGTCATAGATCTTCTTTTCAAATGCTGTTAAATATCCCTTCTAAAAAGATTTATTGACCAACATTGTAGGCCACCAGAAAGACAATTTACTGAACTGAGTTGAGGTACATAATTATAAATTACATGTCGACTAAAGCAATATAAATAACAACAACAAGGAATGCCACTGACCTTAATCTATTCAATGCAAAAATGAAGCTCCCAATAGAGCTAAGCTATGAATTATTTTTGCAGAGCAAGAGCAATTAATCCAAAAGCTTCTCTATTTCCTCTCTGCTCTGCATCAAGCTGCTTGCTTTGACAGCTCTGAAGCCTATGCTTAGGCTTTTAGTCTATATCAGTTTGGAGTCAATATACCACCCTCTAGAAAAGTCTAGAGGTCTTAAACTTACAGTGAGTTCTGGACAGGAAAATCTGCAAGATGGTGCCTTATAGCTTCCAAATCTCTTGGCACAGTGTTCTGTGCAGGCATGCATATATGAATAACACTTATAATATGTTCAAAAAATATCCAAAAGTGCAAGTAAATAGTAATGTCATCCTTGATTAAATAACACATCATGCCTGCCCTGCATTTGTTAAAGATAGTAAAAAAAAATTAAAAAATCATGGCACAGGATAGAATTATCAACACCCAAGCTATTACATCTTGCTACTGAAACACTAATTGCAATCTGACATACTCAGCTATACTGCAGTTTTTTTTCCACTTCTCTTGTCTGAGTTTGCACTCTAATATTCATAGGAGAAGAAATGATGTCATTTTATTAACATCATAACCACTTCAAGCCAACAGAAAAATAAAAACATTGGAATGACCATCTGGCATGAAGTTTCTGTTTCTCTTAAAAACAAGCCTATATTTTCTGTTTCTCATTTCACTACAGACACATAAAAAAGTCTTCTGACAAATTTTACAATATCAAAAAGAGTGAGTTGAACAACAATAAAATACATCTGATTGTATTTGAAAATTTAAACATGAAAATAGTATGTTCACATATCTCTGGGAGCTCTCCATGTAAGCATGTATACACAGCTTCCACTATCACAGTGTCTGTCCTACTTACATTATTACTAGATGCCAGTAAAAACTCCATATATCTTTTGCTAAAATTTTACGATGTTCTCTTTCCTGCAATATCACGGCTTTGAAAAAAAACCAACAAAAGCTGTAAGATTTTTAAAGTTAGAGATTCTTCTATTAAAAACAATTAACTGTAGAAGGTAATATCTTTGTTAGATGTTCCACATATTCTATATTGAATTCATACATAAGAATGAATTTGATACAGAGATATGTGGCAGCTTATCTTGTAATCATTGTTTGCTAATTGACATCACAGCACTGTACCTGTTTTTCTAAACAGTCAGTGTTCTTGACACAGACTAGAAGTACAAAAGTAACACACTATTGAGCCAGGTAGACTAAACACAAGCTCAAATCAAAGAGAAATAGGACATTATGAGAGAGATGGTCACAGACATCTTCATGTCAAATGAGTAAGTGTTGTCAAAAACACGTCATTTCCAAACTCTCTGCTGACATTCCTGGTGCCACAGCTAGGAGATGCATGACCTGAAAGGACTGAAAACACTGGAGAAGACTTGGTCCTAACACAAAAAAAAGACTTTAAGCCTGAGATGTTAAATAATCATGCAAGGTGAAAGTCAAGAGAATTTTTGCTGGATACAAATCAAAGTTAGCTAGAGCCAATGAGAGTGATACAATCCCCAGTTTACACCCTACTTTTTCATCTATGGAACAAAACTGAACTGTTTTGAAGGTTTTTTGCTTTTTCAGTGCTGAAGCTCTCTAGTTCCCCAGGTAACTGTGAAATGCCAGTCAGCAGGTATAAAATCTGCCACACGAAGCATCAAGAAACAACAATACCCTCTCCATCAATATAACGAAAAATGAAAAGATTCCTTACTTTGAACAATGCATTTGTTTTAATACAATAGTTCTGGTACATTTGCGTTATATATTACAGAAAGAAATCATTAAATAGGCATTTACACTAGAACTTTCTACTATGGAATCCAAACAATATTCACAAGAGTTGGCAGTTTAAATCTACTCTGTTTAATAGAAAGGTTTGTATTTAAAATGTGCATCAGGCAGTTACTTGAAGACAAGACATAAAAGATCTTCAGCTATCATGCAGTGCAAGGTGACAAAACTATTAGCAGAATTTGCTGCCACAGAGAAATGATGGTGCTAAGAGGAAACTTTTCATCATGACAGAAATGTCTTTGCTCATAGCAACCTATAAAAATTTGTAATCATATTAAATTCTCCCTGTCTCACTGCAGAGTATAGTAGAATTTCACACTGCCTAGAAAAGCTTATTTTCTTTGGGGAAAAACACATTTCAAGTACTTCAAATGTCATTTTAGAAACTGTCTGATAAACCTGCCTGCACTGAATAATCCACAACCTTGGGAACTGAATGGATGGGACTATTCATGAAGTAGAATCCTACTCAGTATGAGAAGCGCTATACTCTTAAAACTTGACAGCAAGTTTATTCCAGAGGGGTGCAGCCAGTTCTAAGAGGCAATATCCCACCTGGGGAACCTCAGAGTAAGTTCTTTTACAGAACAACTGCACTTCCCACAGGGCACATCATTTACACTGTTTGAATATAAAAGTACCCAGCAGCATCAATGTGGAGGTGGAAATTCCTGCTTAGTGCATCTACAAGCAGTACATGCTAAAAATAACAAACAAAAACATTTTTACTCTTACAATCCCACATTTTGTTTAGATTCAGAAAATAACTCTTCTTGTGTTTTTGTATTTCATGGGTTTCTACTGCTTAACAAACCTCCATGAATGTTCCGATTTTGAGGAGAATTGCTGAAGAGAGCTGAAAAGTGTGTAATGACAACACTTTCTTACTTTCTCTCTATTACCTCCCTAAACTTTAAATCCTCACTTGAAGGAAAACAAGGCAGTGACATGGGAAGCATTAGGAGGAAGCATGGTACAGCTTTTGTATTCTATTTTCCACCTATCAGCCTCACAGATGACTAAAATTAGAAAAAAGAGAAAAGGAAAGAAAACCTCAAGAGAAGGAAAATACTATGAGATAGAATGCCTTCTTGATAGAAAGAGTGCACTGTTTTAATTCACAGAACATTTAAAACTTCTGGGTAGTAAAAGCTCCATCATGCACAGAGATAGAGCAGCAGAACGGTGAAAACTAGTGATAAACAAGATGGAACATCCTGATGCATTTCTGTTAACCCAGCACGGGAATCACTTGCCCTTGAGATCAAGACCATAATCCCATTTAAATCCAATTTCACTCTCAGACCATTCACCCATTCCATTTAAGGAGAAAGCAAACCTGTATCAAGGAAGCAGATGCACTGACTTCCAGTGGATTTCTAGTCAAAACCAAACTTTCTTGCTGGAGATGTACACATCACAGGTCTAAAATAGTAGTTACAGATCTTAAATTATGATAAAATACTGGAAGTGGGCTGCTTTTTGCCTCTATCAGGCCGTTTTTAGAACTGAGCACCTGCAACATTCACAGAAAGTAATAATAATCAAGGTGATGTTCAGAGGAGAAGGAAAATGGAAGAGGTTATTCAATGCAAGAGATTAAAGCATAAATGTCAGCAATGTGGTTTTCCTGAACAGCACAATGTAGATTCAGCAGAGAATCAGGAGGCTAATCAGAGAGGTTCAGTAATGAGAGAAATTCCAAAAACACATAGATCTTTTTCTAAAGAATCTGAGAATCCAGAAAACCAGCTGTTTATAATGGGTTATCTTCTTTTGCATCAGCTGAAGTCTGGCATGCATCCATAACAGAAAAAAATCTAGAATCCCTACATTGCCCGAAGTTTAATAATATTTTTCCCAGTAGATCTCTTATGTCTTCTACGTAGTTCCAATATAGGATAGCAACAATACTACTTTCACATTGAAACAACTCCTTCATACTGAGGACTATTTTAAGGCTTATTATTTCATAATATCTGAGACATAACAATTCCACTAAAGAACTTCTCAGCAGTCCTGTTGGAATATACTACCATAGCACCAAAATTAGTGTACAGTGCTACGTGCCAACCATTCACAACCTAATGTTACAGTTCGTTTTTTTAAACAAAAGTTTCTCTGCAATCTTCTGTGTCTCTCAGTATTCTGCTCTTCCTACAAGAGCCCATCAACAGATCAGAGACAGGCTGGATGCTCAAAACCAGATCATGCATCTCAGACTTCATCTTCAAAATAGACCTAGCAAAAGAATACATGCTGTACAGATCATGTAATTCAAAGTAATTGCTGTTTGAACTACTGAAAATGAATATGTCTCAAGCAACAATTATGTTAGTTGAGAAAGTTTGCTTTGGCTAACATACATTACCTTAATATGATGTGTGGAAGGCAGGGGGTATAATCCAAAGCACTGTATGATTATAGGAGTACTTGTTACACATTTCTTCCTTTATGAAATATATAGTTTGGTTGTTTCTTACCTCTGTTCTTCCACTCCCTGATGATTTAAGGCATGTTCTTATTTTTATTTACCTATTTTACAGGCAGTTGTCTGTTGTTGTGAAAACAACACTGAGCTTGCAGCTTTATTTTGATTCTAACACTGGACTGGTTTTAAGATGGAACTTATCCAGCTTCTGAGAAGAGTTATGTGACATGATTCATTGCAAGAGAGAGAAAGAGACTATGGGCTGTGAAGTCCCATGCTCTACCATCCAGAAAAAAAAACAACAAAGAATGGCTGCAATGTTTTCTTTTACCTGGTATGTGCTTCATTTTTAACTACACAATGTTGCATATGTTACTCAAAAAATATTTCAGTCTTAGCAAAAGAGAACAGTTGTTGTTTGCTCAGGGTTTTTTTTTGTTTTGTTTTGTTTGTTTTACAAAATATTTTTGTTATTATTAAGGTAGACAAGAAACTGCTATTAAAAGTTTTGCATCTTTTGCCTTCCTCCCTGCCAAATGCTACAAACATTCACCAACTATAAGGCTATAAAGCACAGGCTTCTAAATGAATGGGACTTCTAAATGAACCAGGGATTACATCCTTCTGCCAGAGAACATGTGGAAGGTTGAGTTGTTGGTTTGTTTCAAATATTGAAAAAAAGGCAGTAAATTTATACCAAATGAATATTTTCCATCGAAGTCCAAACTATATATTTCACTTAAGGCTGATTCCAACTTCATTAGAATCTACCTCATGAGGACTTATCTTCTACTAAGATTTCAGAAAACGGCTCCTCTAAAACCAACATAAGTACAGAAGAAACAGCACAGGGAGAAAAGCGCTGAGCTTCTGATTTCAGCAAAAAATTAACAGTTAAGTTCTTGGAAAAAATCCTCCTTTTTCCTCGGACATCTCCAAAGGTTAAGTAGGGTAGAGTTCAAAATACCACTAGTGCTCAACTTCCTGAGAGAAATCCATGTGTGATACAAAAGGATATGTCAACAATACCATAGCCACCAACAGGATGCCTTAAAAAGGTGGTTGTGGGAAAAGCAGAGACAGATGTTTTTGAGTGAAAGAAACCTCATTCTCTTGTGCATGGAATTTCCTACTAGGTTTTCATCTGCTTGGTAAATTATACAAGTCTTACACTCACATATTAACAAAGAGTAACAAAGTATTCTCTGCTTTTGATGCAGCCCATTACCTCAAATGTATCTTCAGAGCAGTAATAATAGTAATCCTATCCAGTGCTAGAATTTTTATCATCGTGATATTTCATATACACATAAAACAATCAACCAATTTGGATTATTCTTATATTTCACCTCCAGGGTTTATCATTTCATTTCTAAAATTACTCCTAGATGAAACTATAAAAGATTAATTATGTATGTCCCCACTCCCTTTCTATTTTAATAATAAAGAACATCTTTTTAACAATGCATCCTACAAACTCCATTAAAAAAAATACAAGCGACAGAATTCAATAGGAATTTAAAATACATATACAAAACATTTTGACTTAAGTAAAAAAAAATAAATTAACACAGTACAAACCTGCAGAAGTAATCTCTCAAAGGCTAGGAAGTTGTCCCATTTGGAAATCTGAGGGTGCTTCAAAGTCTGGACTGCAGCCAGCACAACCTGTAGAAGGCCACAGTGATTCTCCAAAGCTTTGAAATTATTTTTGAAAAGCTGTATGTAGGAGCTGAGCTGTTCTGGGGTGACCCTACCTGTGGAAAGGAAAACAGGACATAGCATTTAGTGGTGACAAGTGCTAATAGCACCACATGTAAACCTAGATTTTTTTAAATGATAGAATTATAGAAAACTAAAAACCTTTCTATATTATAGACAAGATCCTAGCTTTATTGCAGTCACTGGGAGGGAGCTTTAGGGAGCAGAAATATGTCAGGATGCTTCATACATTAGTTACAGCTTACGATACATGGTATGGCAGGTATTTAACAATACACAACAGATGTAACACCATTCTCTGTTTTCAAACATATAGTGAGACTCATTTAAGCAAGGGCAATGATCTGACCACTACTTCCAAATAAAGACTGACATTTCTACAATATCTCTATTTTTATGAGAAGTCCAAAGAGAATTTGTCAATTTGTCAGTCTTCAAAACAAACAAAAAAAAAATTAAAGCTTAATTTCACCCTCAAAAAGAAACACCACCTTCATCCCTGCACTGGCCTGTGGACCTCTCCTTACCAGAAGGACATAAAGGGAGACATTCTGGCCACACAAACAATACAGGATTAACAGTTTTTCCATCTAACATTAAAATATCATACAAATTGCCTAATTTGTATTTTGTATTAGAAATGACATCATGCCTGCTCCAAGTATAAATGGATGTCGATGCTAGTCTGCTAACTTCAGCTCTGGGAGGAAAGCCTGTGGTGTCTCTTTAGGAAAGACATCACAGGCAGTCACATGTGCCTTCAACAAACAAGGAAAAATGGTGTTAAAGCACCATCCTAATTGCAAGTCTGGACTGCAGACTTGAGACTGCACCTGAGCTGCTTCATAGTTTCTTGCAGCCACTGCCAGTAAAGAGTCATCACTGTCAAACAAAGCAGACCTAAAGAGCAGAGGCAAGCAAGATGGAGCAAGGAGAATCCGTTAACTTAACAGAACAAGATTTAGTGCCAGGAAGGTCCTAGGCTGAACTGATGCTAAGTGTTTTGTGGCTTACACTTGTCTCATCATTTTATTTGGTATTTTTCCATAAAGGAAAGATCTTGCAAGACTAACACTGTGTTTCTTCTCCACATTTGGTTATTTCATCAGTTTACAAAAATTTTCATCTGGCTCCACCTTTTCAGTATCATACAGCAGTGGAAAAAAATGACTCTACCAGTGAATCAATGTTGAAAGCGCTTTCTCTTAGCTCCAGTGGTATCACTGGCAGCTTTTTGAGGAACATTTAGATTAGGAAAAGCTGCTAAATAGAACAAAAACACAGAAGGTATTTATGTGAATTTTAATGGAGAGCATCAAACCTAAAAGTCAGTAAATTAAGACACAAATCAAGCTGACACCACTCAGTAGACCTGAGAGCTGACAAAAGTCTTCTACAGTTAGTCCACATAGACTAAAACAGCAACCACAGCCATGTGTGTTTTTAGACTAAACATCAGAGCTTTCAGACATGTTTTATTTCTTGTAAAGTTGTGTCAGGCAGATTTACACAGTAATTTGAAAATGTCAGCCCACAGTGCCTTGCAGCATACCTTTGATAATGACTACATTATTACCTCTAACAGTCACGATATATAGTAGCAGATTGAAAAAATGATAGCTTGCTTCAATCGGGGAAACATGAAGTTTCCTTATAAAAAACAGGAGGGCTTTTAAGTCTGATTTCATTTTTTATTTATATTTTAATAATTTTTTTCTGTATTGTCCCCTCATGAAAGTGAATCCATATGCACCACTGGATCAGCACTATTTTAGAAAAACAACGAAAAACTTTCCCACCTTCAGAGTATCACCAAAAGAAAGACCAATACATATGTAAACATAAGTGAAACCCTGACCTTAGTAAGTCATTAACAAAACTTAATGGCATTGAAGAGTCCAACATCTCATCTGTAACATGTAAAATATTCAAGGAAGTACTCAGATCCACGGTTCGAGAGCTCCAGTCAATTTCTGCACAGAAATTTCCCTGGACAGTTATATGCCTGTTGCATATAACTACTCCAGTAGACAAGAAAAGGAATTTAGAACAGTTATTGGTGGTACTCAAAAAAAAAAAAGTTTTCCTGCAGCCTAAATCCTCATCACCTTCCCTGCTGCTTCCTCACAGGGGGAGATTTCAGCACAAGGCCAACAACAAAGTTTAATCTAATCCCAGCCCAATCAGTCTTTTATTTATTTTTTAAAGCCCCTCTGCTGTTCCAAGTCCTTTCGTTTTCCAGCATAGCAGACAACTCCTACAAATTCAAAAGGAGATAGATGACACATCGTTGTGCATCAACTATTATTCTGCTTTTCTAAAGTGAATCCAGAGATTCACAGCCAGAAGACAGAAACTACTGTCAGAAATAATGGCAACAACATTATCTTGTCTTGCACCATACTCCCCTTCATGCTCTGTTGTGGTCATGCTCTGCTCCACAGAACTACACCTATGCAGAGTTCAAGTCTTTGTGCGGGCACAGAAGTTTCACTCATGAGGACTACTTTACGCTGGCAAAGCAGTTCCTCATTTTTTACTCCCTCCTTGTGGGAAGAAAGAGAAGTATGACCTCAACCTCCCCCAGGGATTTAGAAGCACTGATAATCTTCCTTGCACAAACACCAAGAATTCCATAATGTCTAAGTAGTAACCTTTACCATTAGAATAGCATAGGAAATGAAACTGGATGCTACAAGAAGGAAGTCTGGATGTCTGGAAGTCAAACACAACAGGCTAGGTACCAGGCTCACTACTGAAGAGCCTGTTATGTCAAAAAAACACTGAAAGTGAGCATGTTGAAGCAGCTTTGTACTTTAGCAATTTGATAAACTGTGGATAAAATGGAAGAGGTAGCAAGGATAGAATAGAATCTAGTTATGACAGTGGGGAAGGAATGATAAAAGCAATTCCAAAAGGTTAGTGCAAGAGTGTATTACAGAATCAGATTAGCACAGCAATACCTATGGAGCTTTCTAAAATACTGTTACATTCCTGAGGCAACTTGTGTGCTAATAAAGAAAATGAAATTCTAAGATAAAGAAAAACAAAGGCAAATAAAAATGGTCACTCAAACACTTGCTAGATGTAAAATATTTCTTTTTTAAAATAGTCACTGAGATTGCTTTAGATTTACTTGTGAAGACCAGTGAGGGTAGTAGTATGAAGACACCACTCAAATAAGCTAAAACATAGGAAATTATGATTTTAATTGAGTTTTAATTTGAGCTAATTTGGTTTAAATTGAATAATAAAAAAGGGAATCCCCAAAGAGTAGAATTAGGCACTAGGAAACAGTGAAAGAAACTGAGCTTGTTTAGAACGTGTAAAGGAAATCAGATAAAGTTTATGTAGACAGACTTTCTCATTTGAATAATAAAGAAAATGAATTGGGTTTCTCTGGCAATATGTCATTATCAAGACACGAACCAACACGTAAATCACCCCCTCTGCCCTGGTTTTCATATCATAGTGCAATACACAGTGGGAAAAGGAAAATGACCAATGATTATGAGGTATTTTCAACAAAGTTGCCATATTAGAAGTGAAAAAATAAGCAGGTGAACTGAAGCAAGTTCTGAAACAAGTTGCACATAGAACAAATAGTCAGTGATAAGACTGGTACTAAGTCTACCACATCAACTAGACCAGATGACAATAAAAATCATATTTATATTTAAGGAATAGTGAAAAATAGTTACAAGTTTGAAGACACAAACATATTTAATGGGAAAAGACTAGGATCTGACTAAAGTCTGTTTTTGAGTAATAAGAGTAGCTTGAGTGAAATGGAAACACTTTAACCTTAAAAGTTAAACAAAAAGTTAACTAGACAAACCACATATATAGACATGAAGACAATTCCACAGTATGACTTTTTTCCATCTTAAATTAACACTGCAGCCTATGTAGCGTAATAACACAGGCATCATTTCAAGAAAATGATTATTTTTCAAGATAGATTTACCAGTAGAAGTAATTTTTTAAAATTCAGAATCCCAAAGTGTTGTTTTTTAAAAAAAGAAAAAAACACAAAAGATTTATGGATTAACAAGGTGTCTAAAGAGCAAAGGTCAAAAATATCAATGCACTCGTCCAAACGTACAGTCCTTGTTTTCTCATCTAACACTCAGTTAATTATCTCCATAGGGACAAGGAAACAAGTAAAGAGGAAAGTACATTTTGTGACCAATTGAATAAATAAGTAGACGCTTTTCCAAGACTACAGGAATCGCCAAATACACATAGCTTTAAACTTAGTTCAATTTAATGTGAGAACACTGTCTGACTTTCATTGGCTGGAGCACTTTGCTAAGGCCCATTTTTCACTTGACAGAACCATGATGAACAAGAAAATATCTTGGAATGCTCATATTCACAGACTAGCTGAAAAATTCCAGATAAATTGTTTTCCTTGCCCATAATCTTAGGAATACAGATCTATCTCTCCCAGTAGCTTGCCTCTAATCATACCCAATGCCAGATACTTCTGAGGAATGCAGTAAGATCGCAAAATCCATGAAGCAACAGTACTGCCAAGGGAGTTGGATATTTTGCAAACTAAGTGGGAGCAATTTAGTAGGACAGATGACGCCCCTTAGGTCTCCGTGTTGGTGTAATTTCCAGATGTTATTCTTATTAACTCAACATGTTTTTGTACTTCTTAGAATGTTTCAGTAACACTCTTTCAGAGCAAGCACCATGAAAATAATTCAATCTCAGTTTTTGGTTGGTTAATTTCAAAAGTCACCCAGTCCTTAAACTGTTAATAAAGAAGAGAAGAACATCAACTAGTCCCTAGCGCTTTAGAGATGAAAAGTAGGATAACGTTTGGCTGACTTCTCCAGAGTAAAGCTCTGGACCCAAGAGCACTAAACCTTGCAGTAGACTGAAAGCAGATGTGACAGGCTTATTTCTAGCAGTGTATGCTCATCTCCCACAAGCACAAACTTATGTGCTCTGGGTTTGATGGTCACCTGTAAGCCTCCTTCCTTCCTTCCTCAGTTGCAGGAGCAGCAGCGTCCAACACAATAGTTAAAAGTATGAACATAAACACTACAGTGGTCTCAAGATGTCTGTCAGCCCAAATCAGACAGCAGCAGCACCCTGCTTCCTACAGGACTGTGAGACTTAATAGCAGCTGTGCCTTGCCTTCCTTCCTCACTGGCCACTACTGAGTTACCTTTTTCCTCCCATCTTAGCTATAGCTGCAGTACTCAAGCATTTGAGCTCATTCTTCCCTCTCCATTGCAGGCTTTCCAGTGCCTCTCAAATCACTCCAGAGGGACAGATTTTCAGAGAAGCAGAGCCTCTCATCTGTCACACTTCTGAAGGCATGTACAGCAGCAGCTGTTGAGAACATAGCAGGGTGAATTCTTGGATGAGGGAGAAATGTCCAGTACTGCCAGCCAGGTAAGCAAAGTGATTGTCCCACTCTAGTATAGTTTCACCTCGAGTACTGTGTGTAGTTCTGGGTGTTACAATACAGAAAGGACATAGAGCTATTAGAGAGCATCCAAAGGAGAGCTACAAAGATCATGAAGGGTCTAGAGGACAAGGCATATGAGGAGCAGCTGAAGTTCCTTGATTTGCTCAGCCCAGAAAAGAGAAGACTGAGAGGAAGCCTCAAGGCAACCTACAAATCCTCACAGAGAGTGGAGGGGCAGCGCTGAGCTCTGCTCTCTGGCAACAGTAACAGGGCCAGAGGGAATGACACAGAGCTATCTCATGGGAGGATCAGGCTGGGTGTTAGGGAAAGGTTCTTCACCAGAGGGTGGTGGGCATGGAACAGGCTCTCCAGGGCAGCGGTCACGGTCCCAAGCTCCTGGAGTACAGGGTGCATTTGGACAACACTTTCAGAGATAAGGTTTGGATTTTGGGTAGTCCTGTGTGGAGCAAGGAGTTGAACTCAATGATCCCTGTGGGAATCTGCCAACTCAGGAAATACAATGATTCTATGATCATAAGCTGCAGTATGGATATGTGAGGCCAGAGTGCATGGGAACATGACGTGAGAGTGTCTGGTTCAGGAATGGAGGATCTAATTTTTTTTTATATCACTAAGCTGAAAGATGTTTGGAACTAGAAATCCCCTTCCTTCCACACATACATACACAGTACTCTGGTAGTGGAAGCTACTGTCAACACTGTTACCACTGACAAAAAACCACAAACAAAAAACACAGAAACCATGCTTAAATATCAAGTCTACTACTAGTTTCAAAATTCTTTTACATGCCATAAAACAAAGAAATCTTAGGTGGGAGAAATGTAATTACATAACTCTAAAAAAAACAATTTTCACTTCTAAGCATCTAAATGCAGATACCTAAGTACAGCCCACAGTTAGGATTTAACATTCATAGATTATCTACAGTTTTATGTACACCAGTTTATCAAAGCCTTCTGAATATACATGACTGGTAACTTAGGTGTTCTAACATGGATCAGGAATTTTGCTTTTCAGTCACTCAGAGCTTTGTTTTTAAGCTCATGGCAGCTTAAATTTATTATCCCCCCCCTCTTTTTTTTTTTTATGTACTCTACCATTTGTTTTCCTCTTCTGACTGTTAGATCAGCATCAACAAAAAGTAGCAACCATCATAGACAGTGGACACATTTTCCAGTTGCCTTACCAAAAGTCAAAACAAATTTCAGAACGGTTTGAACAAATAGGTGAAGTCCGCCAGAATCAAGCATCTAATGGTAGCTATCTAGATTAACTGAGTGCTATGTCAGTAAGTTGGAAGTACTGCCTTTCCAGAGTTCCTCAACTCCACTTCTTAATCTTGACTAAATATGTATCATGATCATAATGTTGCCTTATTCTTCACCTCTTTCACCGCATTAATAAACACAGAACACTAGGCCACATCCCAACCAGAGTCACCAGTCTGAGAAACAGTAACCCTTGAAAACAGCAGTTCACTGCGATCATAAAGCAACTTTAAACTGCCAAATGTGGTTGCATCATCTCCCGGATGCTCTAAACCTCTCACAAAAAATAACTGACTTGTTTGTCTTAAAATAATATGCCCAAAGGATTTCAGGTGGCTTATGTATGTCCTCATATAGCACTAAGACATATGTTTTCAGACACTGAATACTTCATTGTGTTCTTGGCTTGTTGTCCCAGACAAAGGGAGGTTGTTGCTCATTGGTAGGTTATCTAAAAGGACTAATTATTTCTCTGATGATCTCTGAAGACTTCCATAGCTGAGAATACCCTAACAATCACTTTGGACGGGAAGCAAATAAATATAGATGGAAAACATGATGATGTATGAGTACGTACATATGTAACTCAACATGTCTTTGTGTAACTAATTCTCCTTTGCAAGACTGAATCATCAAGCTTACACAATTATGATGGAAAAACAGCACTGGGCAAGCCATCCTGTTTTACTGTATTGCAATGTTCCACTTAAAGTGTGACACTCAAGAGTATCGGCAAGCACACTAGCATATAATATATATTCTATTTAAATCCTTCACCACAGGCTGTTCTCAGTGATCGTTTGCTCCTTTAGTTCTACACCACTTTCAGCTACATCAGGTTTGTTCTTTTTTCTTTGACTAGACAGCTCTTTTCTTAACATCAATTCTGAAGTCTTTTCTGTCATCCTGTAGGATGCACAAAACACAGTACTTAGTGCAGAATCTACAACTGCCACAGAGATTCAGCAAAACCTTGGTGCCACATGGCTTTGCTGCATGCCAAGCACACACTGGAACTGGTGCTTCCCTACCCCGTTATCCAGGAACTCAATTGCTTAGCTAAAACAGTCATTATGGTTGATCTGAAAAAAAAAAACAAAAAACAAAAAACCCAAAAAACCAGAATAAATCTTAGCAGAGAACAAAGACAACAATTTAACTGCTTCTTTTCAGGGAGTTGCATCACTATTCAGTAACTTACAAATGTTTTATTTTTACATATGTGTGTATATATATAATCAGTTTCTACATAGCAGGATGCAACTGTATACCTACTGCTGACTAATGGGCAGCCAGAAACTGAAAGAAGCATTTCAGCTTTTCCTGAGCAATTTGGTTTGTTTGATGTAAAAGTTGTTTGCTTAGACAAATGTTAGAAACAACACAGTGACTCAATACAGATTCCAGACAATTAAGTATTGTTACTTATAGTACCTCCCAAAACAATTAGTTACCAATTTTTGTAAAAAAAAAAAAAAAAAAAAAAGAAAACTGGAACCAAAACACCAGTAATCCATTTTATCTATTAAAAAGCTGACTAATCCTTGTGACTTACCTTCACACCTTTTTCTAATTCAGAGACCTATAACTCACAGCTTATGCAAATATAATTAAACTTATTTTTCCCAGCATTTTCTTCCTATTATATTTTTAAAACAATTAGATATTAATTTGATCAATAGACAATCTACATTATTCTCAATGGTAATAATTTGATCTGACTCTAGCATTTCAAAATGTATGTTAAAAAATAATCTTAAGAGATTACATGACTCATCATGGTCAGAATGCTCTTAAAAACAGTCATTTAAAAATCTTTGACAAGCCTTGTAGGACATGGCTATACTGTGAGCAATATTTCACTTTTGCAATAATCCATTCAGCATGCCCTGGAATAAACTAGACATATTTGCAAGTAAATGCTATTTAAATTTATGAGCTCTTTAATACAAAGTAATCTCCTTTTCAATTGAAGATATACATTATAAACGAACATTGTTATTGATTTTTTATGTTAAAGCCTTGTTTCAAAACTTCAGAAGCATTCATCTGTATGTTAATGTTTCCTTCTGTTATGCACATCACGTCAATTCTCTAGAGAAAGACCACATTGAAGTAGCTTTTCACAATACTTACATTAAGAGGAGAAAGACTTACATTAAAGTCAATACATGCTTTGCAGTGTTACATTAGCAAAGAACATAAATAATGAAATGATATATTTGCAGAACTCCTACGAGAGCAACACATTTGTTTTCTTCTAAATTTTTAAGAATTATCTTCAACTTTGATCATAATCAGACATGGAAGGAGACCCGGCCACAAGTGAAATTTAAGTGTTTAAGTTTACTGTCTGTAACAAAAACCAAAAAGAAATAAAATAAACCAGAAGAGACTTTATTCAAAAATTCCAGACACACGAAGAATATCATGACCACAATCCCTACATATATAAGAAAAAGTAACACTAAGGTCAGCCAAATAGTTCTGCATTTATGTGCCAACTGTAATTTAATCAAAGGTAACATACTACCAGCATATTTGTTTCACATCACTGCACTGGGTTTTATAATTCACTTCCACCTACTAACTGCAGATGGCACACTTCACAATTTTATGAGGGCTCGAACCATTTACCCATCTTACACCACAGGAAGTTATATAGCATGCAATAGGTTACTCATGAAGCAAAAACAAGACTACAGCAAAAGACAAAAATACCCCTTCTGAAACACTGCAAACCTAGGAGCTCTTAATCCTGTAAGAATATTGCATCACAGAATAAAAATGTGAAGTCTGCAATGAGACCTTAGGGTGAAACAGGGTACTGGATACTTCAGAGTAAACTTAAAATTTCCGTTTAACATCAACTGTGATAAGTACCCATGTCACAATTTCATTAATTTTTTTAAGGTAAATTCACACAATGCAGTGATCATCAATAAACCAAAACCCTCCCACCAGCTAAACCCCACAATATTCAGACCAAATCTGAAGAATTCTCAACTTTCTAAAGAAGGACAGCAAAAAGCTGCCTACAGCCACCTGCAAGCAATACTTTCTTAAAATACTGAAGGGGAAATTTTGCCTTCACATAAGCTTGTTGCAAGAGAGGAAGTACATGATGGTTCTCAGTGTTTTTATTTTTTCTCTGCATATTACTCAGAATAATTCCAGCTTGGGACTAAAACATCTGACAACTTATTTTGGTTAAGATCTACTTCATTTTGTTGTAAGTGCATTTCATACTATCTCTCAGTCTCCTTCACTAAACTAGAGATGCCTCCCCTAACCAGGAGGCAAGATTTAATGACTCTGAGGTCCACTTCCAAAACCATTTCCATAAGAAGTAACTGCTGTTGTATTTGGAGAACCCAGGAGGGTTCCACATTCCCTACCATTCCCTTCACTTCAATTAAAAAGGAAAATAAGGTATTGCACAGTACTTTTTCAAATAGGGAGTGTAAATAACACAAATGTTCTATCATTTTTTTCCTTTCTTCTTTCCTCAATATGATATTAAAAAAAAAATCACCAAAAACACCCCACATCCTACATTTCAATGGCAGAGTAACAGCTTGACCCATAAAGACAAAAATGCACAAACAAGTAGCTGTGAAGTGGTATTTTCCCCAGGTCATAAAGGGACACAACCTCCTAAAAGATTATTTAAAGAAGAGAGAAAGGTGAAAGACAAAAAATAAACTAGTAAGCTGTTTTAAAAAAAAATTAAAAAAATGAAATCAAAGCAACTGTGATATCAACAGAGCTGGGTAAGAACCTCAGCTACCTACAGCCCCATCTATTGCCTTAGATTTTTCTTCTTCCTCATGAAATACATTGTACTGCTCCACCTGAAGTATTCTTTTACGTTCATTTGTCTCTCAGATAGACAATGCAGCCCCTTTTTGGTCTTCAAACTCTTGACCAAATAAAATAAATACAATTAACAGTATTACATTTACATAACTGTTCATAGGATAGCCTCTCATTTTTTATACATTTCCAGTGTTTGCTCAAAGTTCAAAAAAAGATTTACGTTTATTATTTGCTAGCACAGTATCACAACATTTGGGAAACAATTTTTCAGTTCTCTTTTAACTACAGAGATGTCAGCACTCACTAAGAACACATACCATGAATGCTTATGGATGCCAGCAAACCTTTTGCCACATTCAACATGCCATCTTGCACTAACTGTAAAGTCAAGGTTTTTTTAAAACCTTTCCTAAAGTTTTCCTCAGTTTCTTCTATTTGCAATAGCTTGACAGTGATTCTGCAACCTAAATCCCTCTGAAGTTCAGAATGTAAGTCTGCCAAGCTGAACCTGAAGCAGTCTGGCCCTTGTGACAATGGAAGCAAACCATGTCCTAGGAGGCATCAGTAAAACAGGGAGAGGGACATCACACATGTAACTGCAGTTATTCTATGGTATGTTTGTTTTCTTTTTTTAGCAATTGTTTAGTGCTGTCGAGAATCCTACCCCGTGTATTGAAAGATAAGATGGAAAAAAAGAACTGATGTACCATTTCCCTGAATGCAGCATCCAACTGTGAAAGAAGCACAATGTTTAGTGCAAAGAGTGCTCCCCAGCTGGTGATGCCTCTAAACAAAATTAGATGACTGTCAGAAGAAGGAATTTATTTAGTTAAGTGAACACTCTGATGACTCTGATGAAACTAAAGTTCATACCAGTGTAACACTGCAACATGAAATAGCCATAACATCAATCTATTTCCACATTTGTACATGGTGGTGACTATTTATAAAGACCACCCTTATCAAGAGTTATGAGGGAAAGCCTACCACCTCTAAAATCAAAAGGTGGTCATCCTCTGTGAATGCAATGGTCCATAAGGAAGCCCCCTGAAGTAGTCTAGAACTTTTAGAAACACTCCAAACTCTTCAAAAGCATTTAGCATTCTAAGAAGAAAAAAGTCTTCCTGCCTCCAGGGGTGAATGATGCAACAGAACATCTGCTGTATTGACCACCACTGAAACTAGGAACATGTGCTAGAGGTCAAGACCACACTTACAGTTGCACTACAAGGAGAAATCGGGAACTCAGTGCTGTAACAGGCTGCAAAATTAAATCTGCTTGACTACATAGATCCCACACTGCAGAACTTCTGTTGCTTTTGATGAGGAAAAGAAAGGAAAAAAATTATTCATGGTTCACACTCTGCAAGAAAAGGAGTCCAGGTCTGAGAAGAGCAGCCCCACCTTTTCTTGAATTAATGCCCTGAAGAGCACCAGCGAGCTACTGGAGGAGCACAGACAGACTCACCATCAAGAATTTAGGACTCTGCAGACTAAACCAGGTCTGTCTCAGTCAGGCTGGTACAGGAACCCTCCTACCCCACGAGATTGCCTTCAGGAAGGCTTTGGCTTCTACAGCTTGCTATCCCAGTGGGTCTGAAGACCAGTTAAACAGATGACAGAAGAATGTGCATAAGCATCCCAAGAACCAGTCTACAATTTGATCCCTCTGCACCCCAAACCACTCACATACCGAGAAGACCAGCTGTTACCAAGGTACCCATCACTTACCCTAAAGCATGCTGCAGAAGGAATTTGAATGCCCCACAGACTGCTTTGAGGCCTATAATGCTCACCCACCTTCTCCTCCTACATGAAGACCTCAGATACAGCCTGACATTATCTCACTACTTGTCTCTTGCACAGAATTGCCCTAATTATCTGGGAAGATATCAGTGTACCTATCCACTTTACTATGGCTCATTTTCTTTGCTAGTAGCTTTTATCCCTAGAGTTTGTTCCAGGAACTGAATGGTACTGAATCTTGAATACTTTTACACTGATTTTGTCATGAATAAATAGTATGTTAGATGCTGGTACAGTCTAGTGCAATTTTTTTTTTTTAAGAACTGTTTTTTTTTTTAAGTACATTTTGTATTCTTTATATGCTTTATATTTCTAGATAAGGTATTCTCTTGTATTTTAAAATGGGTGGGAAAATGCCTTTTTACGTCAAAACGTTATTTCCTATCTCCATTATGAAATTTAAGGATCTCCCTATTTCTACTCAAAATAAGTTTTACCATTCAGTTCAACCCATACACACCCGGCTGCTTAAAAGCTGCAGTACTCTTCTTCAACTCACAAATTCTGAGGTTTTGCTAACTTCATAGTGAGCTGGATTTTTATAACTGTATTTGTACAGTTTAAATGGAAAGAAACTAAAGGGCCTATATTCTAATTAATAAGGTCTCATGTAGCAGCACAGCACCTTGTTTCTGTTGCTATACCAGTGTTTCAAAGTTCAGACTCCATGCCAGAAAGGAGACACAATAAAGGAATTCAGGCTTGTCCAAGGTTTGCTATTCTCTTTTCAAAAAGAAGAACAAGGGCATTTCTAAAACCACAGAACATCTGTAGCAAACTTCTTATTACTGCCAAAGACTATGCTAATAGCAAAGATTTCAACAGGAGATTCATGGATGACCACATTCAGAAGACAATTAAGATATGTATTAAACCTATGAAGAAGGGAACAGGAAGTAGAGGAATGGAAAAAACAGCAATCTTTCTGCTGTACCGCTAATCAGGCTCAGAGTAGAACTCCTTGCAGTCACTTACTTTAAGAGCTGAGTATAAGCAATCCCTTTACAGTCTCATTTGAATTTAGCACAACATTATAAACCTCACCAGAATGTCATTACAATGATCTACTGAAACATCTTCCAAAGAGCTTTACAAAAACAAACTTAATTCTTTCGATAAAATAAAATGGCACTGTTTTCACTATGCCAAAGTATTTAAATACATCTTTAAGTAGACTTCTAGCAAAGGACAGCTCCACCTACTGTTTACATATAAACACTGTTTTGGGAACTATAGATAGCTGAAAGGGTTAAGGCTGTTCCCACAACTTAGATCTACCAAAAACATGCCTGTGGTAAGCAACACCAAGCAAACACTGCCCAAAAGTCAATACTGACAGCATCAGTAAACTGCAAAGTTTACTTGCATCTTTAAATATTATTCACATATGGAGAAGTATGTTATGTACTTCTTAAGAAGTCATCAGCATGTAGCACACAGTTTTTATGCTGATTGAAATTCTAAACAGTGATTTGTCTGCCTCCTCCAGGTTTGACCTCAGAAAACAAAATATGCTGCATAGATACAGAGCTCAGGTTTTGCTCCCTATGGAAATGGCAGAGTAGCTTCACAGTTTTGTGTTCTAGTTCGCTATGTGGATGACCGCTTTGTTCTCTCTTTCTCTGTGATGCCCTTTTCCAAGACTTCTTGGAAGGAAAAAAAGGTTTTTACTGACAGTAAACAGTTCTGAATAGCTTACTCATTGGTGTCATTCATTACATTTTGTAAGGGCAACATAGTTCTTTCACTCACAAACTGAAATGACACAAAACTCACTTTTCTTACATATAAATAAGAAAAAATAAAACACATTTAATTCTTCCTTGAAGGTGATAAAAGAACACTTAATCGCCCATCTGAAAACCTGAGTATAAGACTGTTTCAGCATAAGAAGAATTGCAGTTTATTTACAAATGTCACAGAGATAGTCTTACATTCGAATCTGCTCTAAGAGTCCATCCACAGAACTTTCCACAAAATGTTGCCAACTCTGCACTTCCTATCTTCAGCCAACTTTTTCCTACACTAAACTATTCTGAAATAGTTAACAGGACTTCCAGACTTTCCCCACTGTTGCTTTGGTAGATACAACTAATATAAGGGATACATAAATCAAGAGCACCTGAAATCAGCAGTCCAAACTACTCAGATAAAAAAATACAGCCAGAATTGTTGACTTCCTTCCTCAGAACTGATCTGTTCATCTCTGCTGTCTCTAAGGGAAGAAAGTGGAGCTCTCCATAGCCTGGGATAGATACGTGGGGGAAGAGGGAGAAGACGTGTCCTCATCAACAGCAGCAAAGCATAGAAAAAGCAAATCTGAACCTGCCCATTATTTGCAGGGAAAGCATAGCAAGCATAGGCCATCAAAGCCCAGAAAGCAACAGAAATTATTTTATTTGCTCCAAAAATATTGAAACAGTATAGGATTGGGTTTCTCAACACTACACAGGATTCTTGCTCTGCCACTGTCACATGTGCAGCTTTCAGCCAGGCGGCCACCACAGGAGGTTCAGCTACACCAAATGGAACTTCGAGATTTGTTTTCAAGTGCAATTCACTCCTTATTTCCCAGGGGAAAGCCAGCAAAAAAAAAAAAAACAGCAACAAGAAAAATTCTCTGACACAACTGGTCTTAGTAAAGAGAGTAAGAAGGAACTTTTATGCTAGAAAAATGTATTTGTGACTCTTAATATTAGGGCCATATAAAACTCAGAAAATACTCCAAGTATTGGGAAAACCAGTGTGCAAGCAACCAGGGCTGTGCAAAACCTGAGGTAAATTCGTAATAACTTGAGGAAAAGCACAGTCTAGAAACACTGAAAGCATTTCCTCTCTTTTCAGTAAGTGCAGCCTCATAACAGTCACAGCAAAAGCAAGCAGCCTTTCAACTAAACAACAACAACCAGAACCAGGGCAGTCCACACAACAGACTTCATTTGCAGCAAAAGCAATCATTGATAAACAACTTCATTTCCAGCTTTTCTGACAGATTTAAGATGTTCTGTAGCGTGACAGATGAGAAATGAACATTAACGATGTAGATCTGTTCTAATATGTCATTCTTAAACGTGTGTCACTGGACAAAGTAATGTCTATATGAATTTCAGGTAAAAAAATTAACTAAGTTAGAATTATGATTCTAATATAAAATAATTCACTAAACAATATTTCTATAGTGATTACTAAGTTACTAATAACTAACAATAATAATTACTAATATCTGCACTTTAACCTATATTGCATCCTCCAAAAGTAAGTCACAAAAATGATAGCATCAGAAGTTTGTTTCACCATTACCCATTAGATGTTTCTACGTAGTACTACATCGAGTCAGCTTACAACAGACATTTAGGCTGCCATTAGACAAGCACCAGTTAACATGATTAAGAACCAAGGTTATTACAGCCATGAATTGATACTGTAGGAAAACATGGAAAGGGTGGCTGATCCAGTCATTCACACAGAAAATTGAAGGTGGTAGACAGAGGATAACGTCACAAAGATTGGAAGCAATTACTTTTAAGAAAAACTCTAACAACAGTAATTCATTTTTTTCCAGAGGCATATGAAATGCAAAGACATTTAATGTTACTACAGTGAATAATCAGACACATTATCAGGGAAAACTTAAAGACAACTTTATCATTTACTGTGCCTTCTCTCCTTTAGGTCAATTTGTAATCACCCTCTCACAGCTGCTCCTTTTCCATTTCTTTAGAACAGTTTACAGAATTACCATTGCACACATCTAGTATTTATGATTAATAATCTAATAAATGCATGCTCTAGGTATTTGCAATATATGAAATGTTATAGCTGTTAAGAGTTCACAAGTTGGCTGTACATCTAATTTCTCCACAGTATCTTGGCAGTAGACTCTGGAGTCTGAGATAAAAGCCTATTACTCTTATTCCATAAAGAATAAAAATAAGGTATAGAGCCATATAATTGTGAAGTTAGACTTATTAAAACATCAGTTCTTGCATTTCAGTAAGTATAGCATAAAGTTAGAACAATACACTTAAAAAGTTATTGAAAGTAGTTATTTATATTCTATACCTCTAATATTTTGAAGAATTTAGGTTTATCAGGTTTAAAAAGCACCCAGACATGGTTTTCAGCTTAAACTCTTGATCCAGGCAGTCTTATTTCACATAAGCCCTACTACCTAGATAACATAATTAAACAAGATCTGTACAGATTTCATCAGGCCAGTAGTTACTTAATTCCTGCTCACCAAGGACACATATCCTGCTGACTACTTCAGAATACCCAAACTCTCATTCTTTGCAGAACAAAGACAAGCAACAACATTAAACAATTGCATGCCTTTAAAATCCTTCTTCATAGAACTCCATTGCTTCACAACTGCTTTCAATCTTTTTATTGTCCTTGCATTTAACACATGACACCTGAGCTCTAGCAAACATTTGCTTCTCATTTATATATCAGGAAGATTGTGTAGTATCACAATACACACCCCAAATCTGAGACAGGGGATAGGCTTTCCCCGAAAGGGTTAAATGGAAGAAGAGCAGCTGCCACCTTCTGCATTACCACTGTGCAGGGAATGGTATGCCATGCTACTCACCCATGCTCATTTTAATGGGTAGATTTTCTCTGCTTGCAGCCTCCACCAGGTGTCTCCTGGCCTCCATCACAGCTTCCTTCTGTTTGAGGTTCATGAAGGTCTCCCAGAGAGCTTTGGCAGCTGGATTGCTATAAGAGAATGACAGGGTTACACTAAACGCTGCAGGAATAAGGGAATAAGCTTAAGACAACATTTATATTTTAAGATGAGTGCTCCTACTTAGCGACTCTTCTGAGGTGGGCAGGGCACAAGCAAAAGTAATGCAACATAAAAGCTTGCTTTTTTTATTAGCAAAACAGATGCTACAGTTTTACAATAAAACATCTAGAATTTATTGCTACCAATTTTAAAGCATGAGAATCAACTACCACCACTTTGGGTTTCATGGATTCTCCTTATATGAAGGTGAATAATCCATAGGAGAATGCAACTGTCCTTACAGTTTCTGTATTTACAGATTTCCTTTTTATTGCCACTGTTGCTAAGCTTAAGTCAGATACACATCAATTTGTGTGGCTCATTACCCTGTCAGTATTCTGTTTCATCCAGGACACTGCATTTCTTGTTTTTGTGAATGAATTCAGTGTTTCTTCTGAAAGGAGGACGAGAAGGGAGGAAAAACCCTGGCCCGAGGCTAAAGTTAACTGGGATTAACTATGTTGGATTTTTTTTTCCCCCTCAGGAAAACCTCCCTTGTTTTCACCTCAGGAGACATTTAACTCCTGAATACTTTTTTTTTTTTAATGTAATTCACAACATGCTTATAAACATGCCAAAACAGGATCTGTTTCACAGAACCCCTCACAACTCATTTGCTACCTGTAACAGAGCAGCTGTACACATACTGTACTGCAATGGCATGGCTGTAATGCATAACTATGTCTATGCAATGTGTGCAGCACCAATCACACAAAACCTTTAAAAAGCGAATTTAGTAAAGCAGGAAAGCACTCTATGCAGCAGAATCCTGAAAAAGCAGATCAGGGGATCAGATGACCTAACCTAGTGTTAGATTTCTTCAATACAGTTTTCCTGAAGTGATGGATCCTTGCCTACATTGTTTTTACAGACTCTATATACTCAGTTATCCTGACTCAGTCCTACTCACCCAGCATCAGTGCTGTCTCAGCCTGCTGACCCTGTTCACATCACTCCTACAGGGCATGCCGCACTGTCATTTACAAGCATGCCTGAAGTTTGGATTGCAAGAGGCTGCCCCTTTGCCTGTTAACTAATCCCTTCCTGAACAAGCAGTTCCAAATCCAAAGATCACGCAGATCAGGGACCAGGCCTAAAACAGCAGGAATCCCATTTTTAAAATACTTTTTTCCCATTTGAAAGAAATGGGATTTTCTGTTCTCCAACCTTTTAGCCCATTCTTTTTCCTAGTTCTCTTCATCATCATAAATACGAGTCTCACATAAGTACAGACACCATGGGCTTACCTTAAAACAAACAACAGAAAGGAAACTGAAACAAAAGTCTCCCAAATTTTGCACAAGCTTTTAGTGTCTCATTTTTTCTCACTCATATACCTCAAAAATATTTAGCAAACAGTGAAGTATGGTTAACTCATCATGAGGAGCATCTATACACCTTAGTAAGTTAGAAATGTATACTGTGAGGACGCACCACTTCTCTGCCTGTCCTTGTCTGCTACTCTCCCCCACCAGGGGCTGGTGACCCCCATCTATTTAGACTACAAGGGCTCTGAAAGAAGTGTGAACATCCGTGTATAATCCCTACTACTAGATCCTCTTTTGGCTGGTCCATGTGCTACTAGTACAAAAAAATCAAAATAGACTTAAAATATTTAGTTATAAAAAGTAAGAACAAGTCATGCTAATGCACTAAAAACTCTGATGGCAGCAGGTTTGCTTTTTGTTTAGTAAACTTTTTAGATTGTCTAGTCCAACTCCCATTCAATGAGCAGGGACACCTACACCTAGATCAGGTTGCTCGGAGCCCCATCCACCCTGATATTGAAAGTCTTCAGGGACAGGGCATTTGCCACCTTTCTGGGAAACCTGTGCCAGTGCCTCAGCACCATAATGGTAAAAATCTTTTTCCTTCTATCCAATCTAAATCTCCTCTCTCTCAGTTTGAAACCATTTCCCCTTGTCCAGTCAAAATAGACCCCGCTAAAGAGTCTGTCCCCTTCTTTCTTACAGCCCCCCTTCAGATACTGAAAGGCTGATATCACATCTCCCAGAGAGTTCTGTCCTCTAGGCTGAACAGCCCCAGCATGAGATATTTGTATATAGTTTATGTGTTATACATAACATATTATATGTAATGTTTTAAATCAATTTGAAATCTGAATGGAGATCTAAGTAAAAACTTGAAGAGAAAGCAGACCAAGCACATTTGAAGTCTGGTACCAGCAAAAAGAAAACAAAAAGAAAGAAAAAAATATTTTCACTTTTTATGTCTAAAAAGTAAACTACAGGTCTTTCAGAATAGCAAATTCCATTGATGATAAAAATTCCACCCTCAGAAAAATAATTCCATCACCAACTGAAGAATCCACCCTGTGCCTGCACCTAAAATTGTTCAAGTACCAAGTTCAAGTCTGAATGCAATCTTGTTTTAATTTATATAAAATTTGTTTAAAAGTGACTCACGGGAATGACTCTAAGTACAAAATAGAAAAAGGAATGAGAGGAGAAAAAGGTGTATTCCTTGAGTCAACAATGCCTGACTTCAAAATGAAACTGCTAAAACATGGATTGTTTATTCACACAAGAACAACTTAGAAGCAGCTGCATTTTTACTAGTCACCTTATTATAACCACTTTAACAATAATCCACACAGCAAAAGCATTGAAGTAGGGAACAAATCTCAATCAGCACTGAAGCTCTGAAAAACTCAGTTTTATGTCTGCTACCGAGAACACTTCTCCCAGTTCTCCTCTCTTACACCTTCACAGAAGGACCTTTGCCTTGCCCATTCTTTAATTTCATTAGTGACAAGAAATGAATGACTGCCAGGAATGGGTTACAAGTACACAATAAAAAATTCTGGAATTGCTTCTTGCCTGGTCTGAGGAATAACCACAGAATTTTCCTCAGAAACAACATTATCTTATCTTCCCCTTTTGGTGAGGCATTTGTCTATGACTGCCTTCCAGCTCTTGTCATAGTGTCCTTCCTCTCCTCCTTCTCCCATCTGCAGTTCCTGTGCTTTAGTCCAAATCCGACAACACTGATGCTGTATGATTTCTATGGGATCCAGTACCCCAATTCAAATTTCTCTTTCCCATTGCATTCTTTTACTTCCCAGGGATTGTTATTTATTTTTTGTGTTAGCTAGTGAACCATTGCACTCTGGCAGTAGTTTTCTGAAACTGATTTTTATATATTCATATATATGTGTATACTACACATTACAAAACCTTTAAAAATAGTCTGAATCATACTGGCTTGCTTGAGAAAAATTATTTACATTTATACTACAATATGATCAGGAACTCTAAACCACACTTTAAAATAACTTCACAACAAAAGGTAAGTAGGACTACAAACACATACGTGAATCTCTATTACAAAATATTTTGCAAGCCTGACAACAAAAAGAGTACTAAAACTCTGGGGACTCTGCTATTAATCAGTTTCACCAATAAATTTTCAGTTTCACTCAAAGGGTTTGATATTCTCTCAGTCTTTTCTACCATTATGGTCATAATAACTTAACCAATTGGCCACCTCAGCAAACAATGTAGTAAGAACAAGTATGGCAGTTGTCCTGTAGTGAAACTGAAAATTTATTAAACAAAAACATGATGTTTTTATCCAGAGATAAGGTTGTATTCTCTCAAAATCCCCATAAGATCTAACTGAAGCATTTGATATACAGAAAACAAAGTTTTCAACAGACATCCGATAACTGTAAACTTTTACTTTCCCCTCATACATAAACATTACATTTGTTTTAATGAGCCATTTATTGTATTGTTAATTAAAATTTAACTGCAAATAACATGGACTTTAATACAGCCACCACCAGAAAAGGGTTACAAAAGAAGAGAGAAAAATCTGGACACCTAAAAGATGCAACTTTCCTACTTATGGAACTGGGATGCCAGGTTTCAAAGCTGAATCTCTGAACTAACTTGCTTGGTCTAGACATCTACAGGTTGGAAATAAATGCCTATTCTTAAATCCTATTCTTGTATCTGTTAAGATAACTTTGATTTGTTCTCTTGAACTAGTGAATGGACAGTACTGTCAAGGTTAGTTATTTGACAGACTGTTATTGTGTACAAGCTTATTCTCAAAGCTACTCATCTTGGACACATTTGGGGAGAGCAGAGGGAGGCTAGTGACACTGGGAAGTACTATCAATAAGCAGTAGTCTGGAAGCTGGTAAAACCAAGCACTGGTCAGTGGAGAACAAGCTCTCACACAGCAGGTGCAAATCCACAAGCAAAGATGGAATGCACAGGACACTTAGGACCCTGGGGTGCCCCATGCACAACACCACAATTGTAAATTTGGCTGAAACGATATTTTGCTTGCTTCACACTACTAGTACAGAAAGATATTTACTTTCTTACTGTTTCAGGTCTTGTATGCTATCTAAGTTAGTAAGACATGGTCCTTCAGGTCACTAAAGCAAGAGCAGGTCAAGAAGCATTAAGACCATACTAGAAAATAGACCCATTCATTAGCAGAGCATCCCCCACTTACAGTTTTGTTTTCAGATCTACCAACAGGACAGTCAGTATTTATAAAACCCATTTTGTGATGTGTTTCTTCAATCAGCATGTATATTTAACCAAACAATAAGTCAAATATCCTTGTCCTACCAAAATTACTAACCATATCTATAGTCTCTGGCAAACTATTTTACTGTGATCTAATTTTAAGTCAAGGAGGGCACAATAAAATGACATCTACATTACCTTTTTTTTTTATCTGTAATTTATTTTTGCCCGGACTTACCTGCTTTACTGAATAAATTCAGGTCACCTTGTTTCCTCCTTATCAAACACTACCATAAACTTTTTCATTCAGCTACACTCAATCCTAGCAGGGTCTCTGGGTTTACAGAAAAAAAAAAACACACCACAGATCAAGAATCTCTTCTGTAACCTTCTCAAAAGCCAAACTGAGAAGCCAGCATCTGCATCCAACTTCCTTACCAGACCCCCTGTAGCTGAAATCAAGAAAGAAAAAGATGACTTGGTACTGTTCAATAGATTTTTCTGGTTGATTGGTTTTTTTTTTGTTTGTTTGTTTTGCTTTTGAACGTCTTGGGTTCAGGTGAAAGCACAGCCTACAACAGAAACAGCAAGTAAAAGAGTGTGGAGGATGTCATAGGAGCAAAATGTTAAGGATGGAAAAAATATCAAATGTGGTTATTCCTGCACCTGGAGACAGGATTTCAGAGAGCAACTTGCTGAAGCCGGTTTTGAGTATGTCACAAAAAATAACAGAGTGGGCTTCAAAAATTAACCAGTAAGCATTTCAGCATAACAAAGTAGTCATGTTTTCATTTTTATAGTTTAAAAGAAAAATAAATCAAGGATAATTGTGAGAGTCTCACCAAGGGATAGATTCTGTGGTTACTGTATCAGCAAAACTTCCACTCTATACCTACATGCTTTTACAACTCAGCTATCTTTGTGCAATAAGAAAGAAGGAAGGAAAAAGGTCAGTAAAGATTAAATTAAACCTTCATTAATACCACAAAGCTGCCCAAAACCAAACTCCTGCTAAAATAAGTGCTCTGCCAACATATCCCGTACAGTAACTGACATTAGATTTAAGGAGATGTAATGCCCACACTCAGTGTGCAGTGCATCAAAAGCCACCACCACAGTTGTATGGAAGGCAGCTACCATAAAGAGCAACCCAGCCATTGGCAATATGTCCTTCAAATTCCAATAAAGTGAAGAATTGAGTGACAGTTAAGACACAGTTTGGCCATGAGTCTGGAGCAAGGGGCCACGCATCAGGAGACACCATCTCTCCTCCAATTGCTCTGCTGCTTCCAAGAGCCATGCCAAGACCCCACTGAACATGCTGCATATTCCTAAGCATGCAAGCCAACACAAGGAGGTACAGCCAAGTCTCAGCTGTGTCATATCCTAGGCCCCACTCACAGCTCCAGCTCTGAACAGTCCCTGTGCTGTGGGTAAGTGCCATGGGGCTGCTGAGCTGACACAGGCATGTTAAGGGCAAGAAGGAGCTCTTCCTCTCTGTCTTCAAAGTGATCAACCAGATCTAATGTAACTTACACCTACAGTGTTCTATATAGAAACAGCTATCAGTATTTTCAGGACTCAAGTCTGCAGAATTTTTTTTTGTATTTACACATATCCAGAGCAGATGCACTTGATTTTCTAAACAGTGCATGTTTAACAGAACAATGCCTTCTAAGAAAAACATAAACACGAAATGTTTTTTTCCAGATCAAGGTAAATTATACACACTGGGTTTGTCACAGCAAAATGGATCAATACTTCATATTTCTAAGAGAGCATGATGAAAAGTTTTTGAAGATTCAAAATGGCTCTTAACAGTAGACTGTAGTTCTGTTATTGAACATTTTGTATATTTGGCAAAAATGCTCAGCATCTCACAGACAGGGCAAACTTGAGCTATTCTCCAGTGAACCAAAAAAATAAGATAAAAGAAAAGAATGTAATCTTGGTATTGTGCTTACAGAAAACTGCAGAAGGGTCATTAGAAATTACCACCCTCACCACAGATGAGTAATTATATTGCTACATGGCAAAATACAGAAAACTGCTTTTAAAAGTCAAGCTCTTCAAAGTCATTTAGCTTAAAATATTGTGCTCAATCCTTTGCTTAGATTTTTGCAAAAATGCCTTCTGTACACTGGTTTTTATGCTTAGAACTTGAAAATAGCAGTAAGAAAATGTCTGCTGGCCAACATCTAAAAGCATACATGTGTACTTGAATAATTGAAAGGTTATTTCCCAGTTTCACTTTGAGCCCTCAAGCCACTTGGTGGGTGTAATCTGCTATAGACTCAACTGTGGATGTATACTTTGGCACTGACTCAAAACTAAGAAGTTATTGTTTGATTTATATGCCAAGAGCCCCTTAGATAAAGGGCTAATGGTAGGCCGATAACTTCAGCCTTTGCATGTCGTGTTTACACAGAACCTTCACTCCTCACCCTCTTTTCTGCATATACTCAAGGAAGGCTGGGTCACATCAAGATTAAGTTAATTAGTTAACTTATACGAGCATAATTTGATTGATAAAACAATTGATTTGCTAAAGACCATGGAGTGCTGCTAAAGCACCAACTTTTCTGCCTCAGCAATGAATAAGGTTTTATTTGAAATTGGCATATTTTCCTACACTACAAACAACGATTTTAAAGCAATAATCACACTACCAAAACAAACAATGACAAAAACCAGACAAGTGTCTGTCAGAGAGGCACAGAAATAAAAGTAGTAAGCATTGACTGACAGATATTTTAAAACAATCACACAAAAAAGGTACCATAGGTGTTTTAAGCCAATCATGTCTTTAGAATTATCTTACCAGAGCAGGTAAGTTTGCTTAATTGAAGGGGTGACACCAAGCCTTTACAGAGGAACTTTTACATAAAATCTTTTATCTATAGGTGCACAAGTGAAGACCTGAGTAAATGAGCAAGGCTACACAGCTCATTCAATCAGAATTTCCTTATGCCTCTTTTTTAGCATTAGCATCCATGAGACAGACAACCAATACCACCTGCATCAGTTCATTATTTGCCAAATGAACTGAGAGGGGCTATGCACCATTTCAGTGTTGCCCAAAGCAAGCCAGTAAGTGGTTTGTCCAAACTAATTCTGGCCATAGATTTCAAATAATTAAAAGCAAATCTCAGATATACTCAGTAGGCAAAAGTACATTTTTTATTTTCACAGTAAGAGAAAACTTCTTTCGTACTTTTAAAGGCAGGATATTATGTAGTAATTACAGATTTAAATTTTTGTACTGCTAACTCTATGCACTAGTATACTCCAAACTACTAGAGACCAATCTATTTGAAGGCAATATCAATCACAAAAATTACATCAGAACTATTATCTAAACTATATCACATGCTGATTACATACAGTGGTTATTAATAAAGTAAAAACTAGAAGATCTTCTCAAAGCAACTCATTAGGGAGATGCTAACAGGAAACGTGTCAAAATATATTTTGCATATAAAAATTTGTGGCTTTAATTAAATTTCTACTCATCTGATTTTTTTTTTTTAATTGAACGTGCCTAGATTTACACTGTGCAAGAGAAATGCCATAGATTTCACTTGCAGTAATAACTAAGTCAGGATAAACTGACTTGCTGCTGGATCAGGCAATCCTGACACAGGACTTTTGTGGATTTTAGCACTTCTTTCAGCTCTTACACAGCACAGCAGTCGTGGCAAAGAAAATGAGGAATGGCCTCCATGTCTAGATATAAATATTTATGATATGAAGGGAATAACTGACACAGATTTAAAACAAGCAAAAAAAATACAAGAAAGAGAGAAGGGAGAGGGGAAAGAATAAATTAGTATTTACTACTGAACATCAAAAGAGCATAACTCTGATTCATCTCACCATGAAACTTATGAAGTAAGGGACAGGACTTTCTACAGACATAGCAGCAAAAGTTATTTTTGTTTTTGTTTTTTAATAAAAAGAAGAATACAAAAAAATCACAAGCTTGTTTGAGACAGACAAGGATTGTGAAAACGTCTTCCCAAAACAGCTTTTAAAACATTGTAATTTAAGTTGCAAAACCACTGTTTCCTGTAAGCCAATGTGTTCCAATAAAACCTTGACAACTACACCCCAAACCAGAGAGAAATATGCTCTGTTATCAGCAGAGCATGGGAGAACTTAAAAAACAAACAATTTAGAAGGTTCTTGCAAACACAATGAGCCCTGCATTCCCAAACTGCCCCAGAAGCTGCTCTGTTTACCTAGAGTTTTCTGTTAAAGGCTGAAATTCCTTCCCTCCTCACTTCTTAGATAATGGACACTAAATCAGACTTAAATTTGACATGTTTTGGTCCCACAGGTGAGTTGTATTACAATAAAATTTAATAAATCATTTAAAATGTTGGCAAGGATTCAGTTCACATTGGGAATTACTTAAAAAGAGGGGGGAAAATAATCCCCTCAAAGTTAATAGTAATGCAGTATTCTATGTCTTGCCTTTTTAAAGAAAAAACAGGGGGGGAAGAGAGAAGCTGAACTTTGCTGGCTTATTCACATACCTACTTTACAGATGGATATAGTTAGAATACACACAAGTTTGATGGCTGTGATCAACCACTACCTGAAACAAGTTCATAACATGCCAAACCCAGCTATGTTGTCTTAAGTTTTATCAAACATTTCCTCAATCCAAGCATCATGTAAACTTGTAGGGACAAACATCTCAACCACAGTCATGTTTCATGTTGATCTCAATACACGCACAAGAAGGTTTTCTTTGCTTCAGAAAGCCAAAGAGTTTAACATATTTGAGCAGCCACAAAACAGAACAAGTTTACTTACTAATAACCACATACATGAGACAATGCAGCTGCCCATTAAATTATGGTATTGAGAAGTAAAGCAATGCTGCTCTTTGCCTCTTCCAGTGTCAGAGTAAAAGTATAAATCATGAGAGATTCTTGAAAAATTTCCTAGAAAACATTCACAACTCCTTTTGCAATAGAATTTACTGTATGTATTTGAACTGATATGGTTGCATTTAAACTTCTAGATGGCATTTCTTCAATGTTTCACCTAATCAGAGACAGACAATACAGCACCTTCCTGTGTTAAAATGACACAATCCAACAAATACTTTGGGAAGCTATGGGCTCTCATTACCCTTGGGTTCTGTTTATTTTAGCTGTTCTCAAGATCATTTATATCCACTTGAACCTGTAAACTTCAAGGTCAACCAAAGGTGAAACGTAAGGAAGCAATATAATATGGAACATTCAACTGGACTGTATGCTGTGTAACATAAAGTCAGTTTCCTTAAACTACACTTTCCTTCCTTCTTTCTTAGCTCCACATAACTAATGAGCCAGAATTCTTAATTAGAGGATTTACAGAACTAGTAGTAATTAATCATATAATTTTTAAATCTACTAACTTCCTAGAAAACACTATATATAATCAACAAAATGAGTAGAACTACTCACTATTCAAATATTCTATAGATGGAATAAAAACATATCCCAAAATTGTAAAATTTTATAAATATCTTGCTGCAAACAACATAAACCTAAGTCACGTAAACCCAACCCAAAGCAGTGATGTGTGCTATACACATAAAACTTATGACAAGGAGAACTGAAAACAAAGGAAAGCCTTATAAATACAACAGGTCTTAGGATGATGAGGGGTCTGCTTGTAGACCAAGTATCATACAATAACTCTGCAACTCCTGGACTAAATTAGCTCTCAAATAGTAATCCTTCCACAGTCTTCCCACACCAACGTTAACAAAGCTACAAAAGCAAACTAGTTCTATAAGTGACATCAAGGAAACAAAGTCCCCTAAGTGTACTGCTCCATTCAAGTGTAGTACATCAAAATATGCACAATGAACTCAGTAAACAGGAAGGCTGATATATTGAGGCGCTGTTACTTATATATGGACCCTTTACCCTTCTCCAAACCACATTCTGAAAATGAGAACTGATACATATTTCCATAATACTCTGTCTGCAAGTTACAGACTTAAGTCCGAATTGAGTTAATAAACCCTGTACTGACCGGAACACCAAGTTTCCTTTCTCTTTGTTAGTCTTTCATTTAAATATAACACTGTAGCATACACATACTAGGAGTCATACAAGCAAACAGACTCCTGCTGAGCTACTGGAAGAAGAAGCAGCACTGATGTGAAATGGCTGGAACAAAACCAGCCTCTCCCAAATCTTTTTTGAAGTCAGCTCTATTCACACTCCACCAAACTGACTGCTAACGATGCCGTGCACAAGGCTGGCTGTTTAATACCAGAATACAACTACTGTGCAAACTGTAGCATACTTTTACCTCACTGCCATTGCTGAAAGACGCTATGCTGAGGCAGGTTCCTAGAAAACAAAGGCAGGTCCAGGAAAGTAGGGGTAAGCCCACACAGCTTTGCTGCTGTTCACCAGGCTGAAGCATGAGACAGGGGAAAGAATCAGTTGCATGAGCAGTCCCTGAAGCAGAAGCTGTCCATGGCTATTGCACCGAGAAACAGAACACCATCTTTGCCTGAAGTCTTGCTACGACAGTTATTTATCTGTTTCAAGAACCTCTGAAGTCACTGGTTTTGTATGATTATCTTGAAACTAAATGCTTCAGATTTTCTTAAAACACAAATTTCAATGGATGTTTTTCAAAACTTGGATTATCTCAAAAAACTTTATTGAAAGTCAAGTGTACCAATGAAACTGGGATTGTGATCATCTTTCTAATGATTTTTTCTTTTTACCTACTCTAAGCGTACTTCAACATTAGGTTTGATCATTTTAACTCTTTCTGCTGCCACTCTAAGCAAAGGGAGCCAGCCCATTTACTAAAAAAGCATAATGCTTCTCCAGACAGTAGGACTCGTTTTGACAGAGGCTGTCTGATGTTTAGGCCTTACTAATCCTAGTAGTATTAAATTCCACTAAGCTCCATCTTGCACACAGACATGATTTTGAACATGCTCTGTGCAAAGACAAAAGCAGATTAACTATCAACTAAGTAAAGAGTCCTAGCTCTAAGATGTGGTCAGTACAGCTCAAAACATTTTAACTCTATCCTTCCTCTAACCTCATCTGTTCTCTGTTTTAACTGTGTTACTTAACAATACAAAACACACAGCATTTTAATCCACTAACCAGACAGTAGGTTTCTCTCCCTTTCACGGCAGCTTCTGACCAGCCACTTCTGCAGAAGTGCAGTAACAACAGGACATAAAACACTTTGCCATCATAAAGCTTTCCTGTTGTTCAAAGAGTTAGTACTAAAAGAGCTCTTAAGCAATTACTGGGGCACTCAGTGGATAGCTGCACATTCCACTTGAATTTGAGAACAGATAGTTGGCAGTATTCTCACTTCTTGCCGAGTATTCTGGACTATGCTCCTCTGCTTTGACTCAGCACAGGACTAGATCTGGGAATTATCCTTCCTTTTTCTTCCCCACTCAGTGACATATTCTTTGGAAGGCTTTGAAGATTTCTCAGAGTATCCCGCAGAAGGGTAAACTGGATTGACTGTCACAGCTGGTGATACCATCATTAAGAAATGGGTTATTCTGCCTGTCCTCCATCACTCACAAGCAGAAGCAGCACCTGATCTTTAGACCCCAGAGCAACAGTTACAGACAGGCTGATCGAAACAAACAAGTATGCCACAGCAACAGGAGCAGTGCCCAACACAAAACAACTAAACATCAAGATGAACACTGAAGCCTGTTTGCCTCCTTCAAGATAGAAATCAACTTTTCAGTAATTGTCAGTGATTCTTCTTTTTTTTCCTGTTGGAAGGGGAGTTGCTTATTGAAAAATAGAGTTGATTAGATCACAATTAGTCAGATACAACACTTCACAAGGTAAAGTGAAGCCAGAGTTGCTCTAATGTACCTAGACCAAGAAGGAAGGAAACTGCTATTTCATGTGCTCAGAAACAGCCAAAGAATCACAGTCACAGATGCTGAAGAAGGCAGAGAAGGTTGTGATAGCACCTCACTGAGCTTTGCAAATCAAGCCATGAAGCCACCAAAGCAAAGCAGCAAGAACTGGCTTCCAGTCTCACCATGCAGAACCACAGGCAGCAGACCTTTTGCAGGGAGGAAGGAGCTACCAGAGTGTGACTGCTCATCTGCTGCAGCAACAGGAAAGTCTGGAGTGGCCAATGAAAGAAAAAGATCTGCAGAAAAAGTGACAGAAGCTAAAGGAAACATATAGTGATTTTTAAAGGCCCAATAGTACTAGACAAAACAGTGTCACCACTGTCTACATGGAGTTAAAACAACCCTAAGGAACCTTAGGGGGGAATAATTTGCTAGCTAACAAAAGACGGTCATGGGGACACTTCCACAACATCGCTGTTGGCACACCAAAATAAGTTTGACACCAGAAGGCTTCCCAGATACATTTTAGTCCTCTTGGTCACTGTAATAAAGCAGACTTTAATCATTCCAGTATTACTCCAAAATTCATTCTTCTTCCTCTAACTTGCTCGCCAGCCCCTACAGGGGTGAAGGAAAAATGTGCAGGCAATTTCTTAAAACTTCCTAATGTTCATAACCATCAGTCCTGTCTGAGCTTCAGTTGGCTGCCTTTTATTCCAGCAAATTGGTTCTGTAAAATGTTTCATTCCTACAATCTGCAGGACAGCTTATGCAGAATGCCAGACCAAGTTAGCGCATGAATCAAGTTAATTGAAAGCTTCTGAGTAGGATTTTGTACAATACAAGGTATTTCAAAACTCTTGCCAAGCAACTCTTTAAAACGCGTATATTAAAGAGTTACTTGTCATGGATTTTAATTTAGTTTTTGGACAAAGCAAATGAATTATGCTAAAAATAAAGTCTGATCCTTACAACATATGTATTACTTGGGAATAGTACATGTAACATAATAGGTTACTTTAGAGCATTCTGTTCCATGTTTTAAAGCTATTGCATTAGGTTATTTTAATAAAAATGATTCCAGTGAAAGAACAGTTAGTAACAAGGTGCTGACAATTGAATCTACATCCAGGGATTGCATGAGAGTGCCAAGTCTACTTCTACAGATGCGCTGGTTAGGTATTCAATGGATGTCCTCAAGGCATGTAAAGCCAATATATTTTGGGTCACTATTTGTAGCAGAGATGGATGATATAAGTGAAAACACCAAGAACATATATGAAGTGTGTTTTTCTTATTAGGGAAATGTAAGAAAATAAACCCAGATACCATGGAATGCTAGGAATTCCCTCTCCCCAATGTTTTTAATTTACAAGATCACTTTTTGATAGTCTCGCTTGACCTCCCTCCCTCATTTGCTGGCCTAAAACCCCCAGTTAGGCAAGCAATATCTTGAATAGGAATTCCCTGAGCTGTGAGCTTCAACACTCTTTTGAAGGCTCAACATACAGGAATATGTCTTCAGAGAAGACAATCCTTTCTGAAGTGACGTGGTTACCACAAACAATTTACAGTGAAATCACATGACAGTTAATAAAACATTCAAAGATATGCTCTGTATGAGTTGAGAACCAGTATTCAAGCACAGACTTTGAGACCCAAAATCAATAGTAGAAAAATAATCTGAAACAGATCTTAAATACAGGGTGTTTGAACATGCAGGGTCTGATTCTCTGCTAGCTACACTGGTGAAGCAAATTTAAATCAACTGAGGGTCTGGCCCGCCATGTCTTCCTTACTCCCCTCTCTTTCTTAAAAGTAACATATTTGTCATAGTTTCAATGAAAACGTACAGCCCTAGCTTCTTCAGATCTTATGCAAACCTAATATGGCCAATTCTAGTTCTCAAAAACCAAACTAACAGCTATTCAGAAAGAATAAAGCTCCAGACTTTGTCTTTCATTTTTATAACCATTTCCACACTCTGGCTGATCTGTCACAGAGAACAAGATAAGAACTTCCGTCTACATTGCATACATCCACCCAGTGTTCTGGATATCTTCTCTCACCCCCTCCCTGACACACTTCTGCCTACCACAGAATGAGTAAGGAGAGTAGAATTTTGTCCTAATCCAAAATCTCTGGATTTTAAGTGGCTTTTTGTAGTCATTTATTATCCACACTGCATCCTGCTCCTAAAAAGGGCTTGTTTAAATATGTTGAATGCTAATTCCCCACCTCCCCCTATGTTGCCCAACTCAGTCAAACCGAACCATAGCATTCACTGTATTTCCCAACCCATGCAAAGAATGTTTGAAGCGTGGCATATAGCTGTGTCATTAATAAAACCCTGAGCTTTTTCTGTCAGTCTGTTTCCTTTTCCTAAGGCGCAACCATAGCTCAAGCATCCACATTCAGTGTGTGTTCTGTGGCTGTTTCCAGTTACTGAAAACGGCTCAAAATGGATTTTTTTTTCTGGTTACTTACTTAAGCATAGTCACAGAGAGATTTAGGTACGGTTGTAAAATTTTTGTCTCCCACAGTGACTAGAGGCCTTCCCTAGTTGAAGATCATTTTAGAAAATACATTCACAATCTGTGGAAATTAGATGGGATTCCATTTAGCACAGTCTTCCAGAGTCTGCAAAAAGCTCACTTATAGGCCACTGTTAATCAGGGCATTAAAATCAGCTAAGTTTGGTCAATCTTCACTATTGTTTTTTAAACTATGAGCAGTTAAAACTCAGCAAAACCCACATCAGGTGCTACACTTCAGGAAACATGATAGAGAGAGGTTTGTACAGGATCTCCAGATTATGAATCACAATCCAAAGATCTGAGATCAGTGGAAAACTAATTTACTCAAGTACCTGCAAGATCTGGGACACCTGTGAAACAGCAAGTAGCTACAATGTTCCTTCTATTTCAGTCACCAGCGCAACAAGTGAAATAGAAAACTACTAGCCAAAGATAGCGATAAAACTTAAACAAGGAATGCTCTCCTTTGCAATGAGGTGAGAAGGCAGCTCTTATCCAGAAGTCAGAAGAAGTGCTCCAATTTGACAAGCAGAAAAAGCAATTTCCCAAAAAGATGATTTCATAGTTCTTCAGAGAACACCTGGAAAATGTCTTCTGAAATAATTACTTTTTAAAAGGTGGAATTAAGACAGGTATCTATCAAAAAGAATGCAAAAAGATAAAGGCTGGCTGGAAAACACATACATAAACTGATTTGACTGCATTACTGCTGTAAGAGCTAAGCATTTCAGTTTGCATAAGTTCCTTATAAAGTGCATGTACCTTTGGGACAGAATGATCTCAGAGGAGAAACAAACAAAGAGGAAAAGGGGGTAAAGAGAGCAGGAACAAAGAAATAAGCTAAAATGTTCTGCTAGAATCCAGGAACTGGAGAGGCTATAAAAGGGAAGAGTCTCAAATAACTGCACTATGTAACAGTACAGGAGACTGGATTTCAGAATCAATTATTCAAAAATAAAATTAATAGTTATATAAGTATTTGTATGAAACCAAATTTTCTCTGTGCTCAATTCTGTCTGTTTTCCAAAGTAAAAGCACCTTCAAGCTTGGCCAAGTAAACAGTTCACTTCAAATGAATTTTAGCTTGCATAAAATTTGATTCCTGTTTCATGTTAAGTTTAGAATTCCAAAGGAATCTCAACTACGTATTCAAAACTTGCAACCAAACCTGCTGCTGACAGAAAACACTGTTACCTACCCCAGCATTGGGTCCTCAGCAGAATGAGCAGCTTTCATGTGTTCTTCTTATCAGTCTATTTTGCCACATTTTTTCCCCTTTGTAAGATATAGCAAGTTTACTTTATAGTACGACAAAAAGCTAAAACACCCCTCCAGGTCACTCAGTTATTCTCTGTTCTGGCATTATGATTTGAACAGCAATTCCACAAAACATAAAAAGGCCAATGCATATCACTACACTTTAAAACCTCATTGTTGAGGTCATTCAAAAGGCAAAGGCAGTTGGCCAAGACGAATGAGAGCAAGTCTTAGAAAAATCTCACAACCTCAGCCAAAGAAACAGTTGCTAGGAGGATCATACCATAAAACAAGAAAGATTGGAGCCCACTTTGGAGATTCATAAAGTCTACTTAAACAGTCTTCCTGCTGCTTTTGAATTGCAAATACATCTGCAGGAAAACGCATTGTAGCCACACCAAAAGAACAGCAGTCTGCAGACTTACACAGAGGAACAAGAAACTAGTAAAATATATGAACAAAAATCATCAGCATTAAGGTAACAAGGAAGGGATGACAATTTTAAAAGCACTGTCACAGACTACCAGAAGAAACACTACCCCTAAACAACATAAAAATCCACTCCCTCTGGTCTGACTGCAGATAGTTACTCTCATTCAGGAAGAGCTTTGTCCTCCTTTACATCTTGCGAGGTAACTGCACAACAGAGCAATACCAATGAGAAAAGAGCTAGAAAATAGCCTAGTTTAGTAGCTATACTCACGGAATTCCCTTACTGACATTTATTACCTTGCTGTTCTAACCAGCTGAAGATACAAGTACTCAGACTTGCTGATGGTAGGACAACACCTGAGTAACTCAAATTTGTTGTACTTTCCCATGGACAAAGAAAAAAAAAAATCAAAGTTAGGACTTAATGACAGTACTAAAATAAACAAGATTATATTCAGATGACTTATGGGGAATCCTTCTCCTGAAGAACTAAGAATATATCTTTGAAATAATAAGCACAAAATTCTTTATTTTGCCATTTTCAAAAGGTAGACTGTACAAGTACCTACATCACAAAACACCGATCATTGCCCCTTCTCTGAGTGTGAATATGAGTGTTAGAGGGCCCAGGGGAAAAAAAAGGAAAAAACAGCAAACCAAATTACGGCTAAAAACTTAGTAAGCCTAGATAGCTCAGACAAGAAATGAAGTTAAAAGTTCTTAGAGCAGATGTAATGAAATCCTGAGCAGTCCGCTTGCCAGTCACCCCTAGAACTTCTTTTTGTGGGTTCAGAGGCACAGCTAAGGAAGAACTGCCCAGCTAACACTGAGACCTTGTCAGCCCAAATCATCCTTTATCTCAAGGAAAAAAAGCTTCAAGCTTCCTCTTATCTAGAAGATAACTTCTAAGGCTCCAGAGGCCTGTCACAGAAAGCAATTAAAAAATGTGGCACCTATTAAGCAGGATCTTGCTGGGAACTAAGAAATCTTCACATCATTCACATTCTGCTGACTACTTCAACCATCTAGCTACTGTAGCAACCGGGATTTTGCAGAATGGCAGTCTGGCCTTCAAGCAATGCTGCACATTACACAGCACAGATAAAATAGAGATCTTGACCTCTTCCTAGAATTTTCCACCCTCCACATCTCCCTTATCCCTGCCTCTTTTTTTTTTTTTTTTTCCATTTCAAGGAGATCCTGTGTTGAAAGGATCTGGGCAAATATACACACTTACTGTAAGATACAATAAATCTTATCAGCTTGTTCATCTTATCCTGTGGTAACAGTCAATTATGATCATTTGACTCAGACTGGTTTGAAACTGAACAGAAGGCACCTCATGGAATGCTTGTCTTGACTGACAAAGCCCAGAAGCTGATGCAGCAGGGCTTTTATTCCCAACGAGAAGATGCCTTGAGAAATTTCAAACAAAAGGGGAACTCTGAATATCCCTTGTTTCACGTTGTGCTCTAAGCCTGTAAGAGTAAAGTAAAACGGTTAGCAGGAAGGCTGCCAGTACAGGAACATGTTTGTGGGGTGGGTGCTATATTTGGGGCATTCCCAATCCACCATTTAGAGAAGCAACTTACAAATGGATTACTGAAAAGGCAGAAGGTATTAGCACAAAAACTCTGTAAAGCCAGTTTGTCTCCCTAGAAATGGGACTCATTGGTGCAGCAAGAGTTCCAGAAGTACACAGCTGGGCTGTAATTTCTCCTGTCCTACCCAAAAAGGAAAGTTTTAAAGTCTATGCTTGAGGCAATTCTCTACTTTTTATAATTCCTGCAGTTAAGACCTCCTTTTCTCCATAACAACATTGCTCATCTTGGTCAGAAGCATAGATATGTAAAGTCTGTACATGGGTGGATTGTTGTGGGGTTTCTTGGTTGGCTGGTTTGGGGTTTTATTCGGTAAGCTGGACTCCAAATCAAATCCACCCACCAGAGCCAAACACAGCTCCACAGGAGCAGAGGCAGGCAGCATCCCAGCAGGGGGAATCAGCAGGCAGCAGAGTAGCCAAAAGCCCCCCAGAGTGGGACTGGGCAGCATCCCACACCAGCCCTATGGGCAGTGTGCCGCAGAGTCCTGCAAGCCTGCCAGGCAGATCAGGAGGCAGCTCACCAGAACTCTGTCTTCTGCTGTTTTTATTCTTCCTCATCTGCAAGCTTCTTAATGAATGCAAAGCAATACTCACATCATCTGGATCTTCTTATTGTAGAGTTAACTCTGCCTCTTTAATATTAACATTCTCAAAAGGAAAACTACTCTAATTTACGCCATAAAAACTAAGCTCATTTGAGAATAACACAGCTCCAAATTATCTTATTATAAGCTTTTTAAAACTTGTGTGCAAAACATTTTTTTCAAATTAGAATCTGCAGCTGCCATGAAAGAAAGAAATACTTAAAAAATAAAATTCAAAATACTACAAAGATCTAAGAACCAACTGCCCAAAAGCTTAGTGTATAATGAATTCAGCGTTAAGAAAAACTGCACTGCTAGATATCCTTCAGATGCTTGGCCACAAGTAAAAACAAGAATAAGATAACAGAATAATAAAAAAAAAATCTGTTTCCCTGCTTAAAAGGGGACTATCGCCTTTTGAGTTCTAATTTTTACTGCTCATTTCATTCACCAGCACAGATAATCTTTCATGTCAAATTCACAGCATACACAATTTATTCAACGAATACTGCATGCTTTACAGAGATCATTAGAACTGCTTTTCCACCTGCTCAGGGAAAAGGAGAGCAAGGGAACAGGCAGCTCAGAACAGCCTCCTCTCCCCAGTACAGCTGCACACTGCAGGAAAGAGTGGTGCAGAGAAAGAGACAACAGATGGAGATATGCTTTGCTCCATCAGGCACAGAGTAAAGACAAAGCTAGAGAGGGGCTTTCTTTTCTGCTGGCACTGTAACAGCTTTAGTACTTGTTAATTAAACTACTATTTGGTCCAAAATACTCATAATACCTTAGAACTGAGGAGGATCACAAGTACACTTTTTCAACTTCCATTCATAGGAGACACTGAAGTTTTACCATGTTCTAGTTTTTAACTAACTTCCTTCCCCACTCAGCAACTCCGCTTGCACCTCTCATTCAGAGACCTACAGAAAGGTTTTATACGTGCCACGTTTCAAATATCTGGCCTGCATACCAGCATATCCTGAATCACACTCATCCACAAGATCACCTCATTCTGAACATGAGATTTTCCCCCAGTGAAAACTCAGATGATTTAGTGGCCCCTACCACTTTGTAGGAGCTTGCTGCCTAGGCACTGCAGCTATACTACTCACTGAATTGCTCCAGGTGCAGCAGCCCCAGTGGAAACATGTTATAGCCTTACATTTCTACAGAAAAATACTCGCTTTAAGAGCCCAATGGTTCTTTGGATATTGCATTACATCCAAATTTTAAATGAAAAAAAGTCTTTTTCTAATATTTTAATGCCACATTAAATTATGAGAAGATTACAAACTACAAAGAGCTGAGAAAAGGAAAGTAAGAAAGCAAACAAGAAATCTCTACTTAGCAAGTCCTTGCAGTGCACATAATCAAATTCAATACCCCGTTTATTCAGCAGAATATGAGAGCACATCAAGAGTGTTCCTAGGTAACAAAAGAGCCAATTTAAAAACCAGCATGCATACTTACTCCTTCAGTTGCCCACTCATCAGTACGATGCAGATCCTCACTTGTTTTCACATGCTACAGACCTGTGGCCAGGACACAGATGCCTGAACCTTTACTTGCTCCTTCAGGGAGGCACAGAGCCTCCAAGTGCCTGGCTCCAGGCTTGTGATATGTGGAAAAGGGCACCGTGCAGAATTCCACCACAGTGCAGTGCTAACTGACAGTAAGGTGCTTCCCCATGGAAAAATATAGATCTTAAAAATGAAAGATAGCTGGAATGAGGAATAAGTGGCTAGGCCTGTTAGAAAATGGCAACACAGTGTGTAAACATGAAGAGTTTGACATGCATCCAAGCAGACAGTTCTTAGAAGCTGCTGCATACATGCCAAAGTTGTTAGGGAAAAAAAAATCCACCTCTATGGGTCCTCAAAATACAAAGAGCAACAAACAAGCTGCAATCTCTCTCTATTTTTAAGCTACCTCTGCCATTAAGATTTCAATATCATTCCTACTTCCATTGCATATCATAGGACTGAAAGGACAGGGCAGCTACCACTTTTAATCAGAATCCAGCAGTTCTGATCCAGATTGAGTGCCTTTGGCCTATAAATTGTTCAATTTTTTTTATATACATATATCTGCATATAGAAATGAATAAAACATGTCTTAGAGAATTCTCGAACTCCGTAACTTTCAATGAAATTTCACAATGGAGCTGCAATGTACCAGCAATCACAGTAATACAATTACTCCACGAGATTTTTGAGGTTATCAAAAAAAAAGAAATCTAGAAAAAAAGAAATTTCATTCTTCACAAAGAGAACACCTTCAAAGTATAGTAACCTCAGCATTATACGGAATTTACATTTTCATCTTAGTCTTTAAAGAAGTCGATTACTTCCTTAGATTTGAGAAAAGAATCCTGCTTTATTCCACCACACCAGCCATAAATTATTCATTAATTCTGTTTGCTAACTTTGTAAATAAGCCCAGATGTTCCTGCTGGAACAGCATTCCAATAGGAAAAGTTAAATATAACAAGCTGTGGGGAAGGAGCAAACCTCTCTCCCTACCGCAACATGCTCAAATATTAACTTGAAAGAAAATAAAGAAAACATTCAAAAAATATTCTGAATATGCAAGTCTGTGAAATGTCACAATGTGAGGCCAGTCCAATCACAAAATTTCACATAAGAGCCTGGGCATGTTCCACTTGGGTGCAGCTTACATTATCATTTTCTTTTCTAGGAAAGGTGCCCTCACTTTCACTCTACAGAGTAAACAAAATTTACAACCAGAGTAACACTCCTTGCCATGCACCATCTACAGAGAGAAATCAAGACTTAGTTTTCAATTACAGGAAACACCTGCCAGCCTGCTACCAATGGCAATAACCATGCTGATGAAAAACTGAGAACATCCTATGGAATTTCTTACAAAATTGACAGAGGAACTTATTGATGGGAATTTTAAATCTCATGCTCCAGAAGAACTTCATCAGTTTAAGACTAGCAAAGACAATTAATGCTGAAGTTTAAAATCCATCACTAGAACATAGCCTTGTTAAGCAGAACAGGAAGTACATACTCTCAGCCACCTATTTAGACACTGTTTCTAGTATTCCTTAGCAACGAACTTAAACTGACTTGGAAATGCTTGCTTTGAACTGGAAACTACTGCTAATCACTAAATAGTTCAAGAAAACTGAAAGACAGAGTTGAAGAGTACAGAGCCATGTTTTGTAGGCATTCAACACTTCAGTTGCAAACAATAATCCCAGCAGAGATTTTGAATGATCACCTACTCCTTTTACTCTGTTCCGAGGCAATACCAACGCTATCTAAATCCCTATTTATCTAGCCTGCTCTCAAATATTTCCAGTGTAACAGAGTCTGTACAACTTTGCAAAGAATGATACTGTTACAGACTAGTGTAGCAATGACACTACTGCCTTGGTACCAGGTATCAGTTGGTACCATTCAACTTTGCTTCACTTGCAGAGTAGCAGCTGAGCAGCTTGTATGCAAATTCTTTTGCTCTTCAACCATCTGTATCCAGAGAAGATTTTGCAAAATAAGTCTAACCGTACTGTTAAGAGAGGCATCATCCACTAGCTTGCAAATAAGCAAATAAATCTCAGCATGCAGACTATTAGCTAACTTAGAACACAAAAATCTGCAGACTGATCCAACAATGTGACTACTGAGAAGACTGAAGTCACAACTTCAGCAGGAGAAGGCATACTAGCACTAGCTGAATGTAGATAACATTAGGGATAATGGAGTGATAGCACAGGTCAACAATCCCAGTGCAATAAATATCTGCTTTTTTCCTCGTTGTTATTGCCAGAAATCATCTTTATTTCTGGTAGCTAATCAAAGTTAGCACAAATAACAGCAATCACAGCATGTCTGCCATGGACAATGGCCTCTTTATTTTGCTGTGTAGACAGACCTTAAGGACATCTCACTTCTACTTCAGAGATCAGCTGGAGAGCAGCCAACAAAAAGAAACAGAACAAATGTTATTGAAATTAGTCACCCCAGCAGAAACTTACAACTGAATCCACCTCTATAAAGAAACGTTTTTTCTCCAGCTCCTGAGGATAAAGACAATTATGCAATGTGAAACTTAGAAACTGGACCCAGTTACAATGTGTGTGGGAGACAGAAGATGACAAAGGATCCAGAGGCCATTAAAAAAACATACCATACATCAGAAAGTGGAAAGCCTTCTCCAAAACCTTTTAGGGGCAAGGAGAGGAAGGAATACAGCACAGGTGTAAAGAACTAGAAGGAAACAAAGCAGAAGAACTGAAACTACATTTGATTGTCCATTTCAGGGGAAAAAAAAACCATCACTGCTATACTGTATGGTGGAAACAGTATAACAAGAGAGCTCTTAATCTCCTCCGCATGAATTTTTAAAGCACTGCTGAGCAATATTTTTCTTGTTCTATGAAACCAGCACCTGCTGTATTTTCTGGTTTACACACAGTAACAGAAGCTGCAGGAAAGTTTCGGTTTGGACAAATAAAGTTAGAAAGTGAAGCATCATACACAATGTACTTTACAAAGTCTTAGCTTCAAATGACACATAGTAAAGCCTAGTTGTTCAAAGCTACTACCTTTAGGCTGCCCTTGTTTAAGTAAAAAACCCTCACGAAACTGTATACCTCAATTTGCTTTTTGTTACCTTCCTCCACAGGTACTATGTTTGAAAATGGGAATAAAACCTTAAGCTATGAGGTGCTCTAACAAGAGTTCAGCAGGCAGCTCACATTATATATAATTTTATATATAATTTGTATATAAAGATGCTTATGGGAGAAGTCAGCTACCCATTTGTATGGCCTGTTACAAAGGCAGAAAAACAAAGGTTGCAGGGAAGAATTTATAGTTTGATCTTCTGTCGTAATTATAGCAATTTTAACAACCAAAGTCTGAAAATGTCCTAACAATCTCACATGTTCAAGAGTCTTATCTTACCCACTCAAAGCATACATAGAAACAGGTTACATTCCTGCAGAATTAGATGGGTTTCTACTATAAAGTTGTTCATCTGTTGCTTTTTCTTTTTTATAAAAAAGACTTGTTCTGTTCCTTTTTTTCCATTAAAAAAAAACTCAACATCTCAAAACAAAAGCAAAAGAAAGAAAAAGAATGTTTACTTTGGTTGTGCTAAGCAGCCAGGTGCTATAGTTCTGCAAGCTTCATCTGGAGTCTGCAGTGCAGTAAGTCCCACCATATTAACCATCACATCCGTCTTGTGGCCAGGAAGCTTAGGAAGCACAGAAAGTATCTTCTCTGCGAGATTGTCACCATGATGACCAACTGCTCCTGTGAGGAAAAAAAGTCCCCAAAACTGTCAGGTACACAACTAGAAACAAAAACAAACAAACACCACCAGAAGAAATTGATAACAACATAATAACCACACATTCTGGGGAGAAGGATACTGGTAGTCATAATATCAAGAGCACATTCAGCTTTTTCAAAGATATGTTGTTGCAGTTAATTCTTGGAATGGCTGAAGTTAGTATTGATAACATTACAGAAAGATTCATTTAAAAGGCATAATTTAGAAACAGCTTTACAGGTTTTAAATATTCACTGATTTTGCATTTTAAGATGAAAAATGTTTTGCTTTGCATAAAGAAAGTTTTTAAACAAGATTTGCAAAGATTATTAAAATAGCAAGTAATTTATAAAAAAGCATTTAAATACACACGTATACATACAAACTATACTTTTCTACCTTAACTAAAATGACTGCACTTAAAAGGGCTCTGCACAAGCTATTTACAAAAGACAGACCGACATAATATTAAAACAATTATCAACAACATGGTCCTCTCTCCTATATGAGCTGAAGGCAGCACAGGTGAAGCCAATATGAAGCAACTAAAACAGACCAAGTTATAGTGTAAGATGTCAATCCAAATACGTTACATGTTGTTACAGTTCCAGTTGTCACCTTTTCTTCAGTTCTCCTGAATAAACACATTCTTCCTTCTATTCACCAACTCTAAACTCTTAGCAAGCCCAAGGAGAAAAACATAACGCATACTACAGATGAAGCAGGAGAAGGAAACCAGGAATTTCACTGCCTTTAAGTCAGGAGCAAGTCCAAGAACTTGTACTCTGCAAGTTCAGCTAGCTACAGCCCACCTAATTCCACTGGAGTGGACATCAGTGTTGAGGGCAGTACTTTTCTTCCAGCTTTACCCAGAGAAGTAGGAAGAGGGACTTCCAAACCCACCCTTAAGAGGCAGTAAAAAGGTCATTTAGGCTATGGTTCCACTCCATGAAAGCCTGTCAATGAGGCACCCTATCCATTCCCTGTCATTTCCAGAGACAGAGCACACCTATTTCAACAGGTCAAGGCAGCTTTACGTGCTCTGTAAACCCAAACAAGGCACTTGCATCAAGAACATTGCTGAGGTCAGACTGCTACCTGCCCTAAAGAAGCAGAAGTATGTCTTCAGCAAGCCTACAGGAGCCAGGTATCCACACTGCAAAGCTACCTCACAATCATCAAGTATTCTGAATTAGACTCAAAGAGAACAAGGATGAAAAGAAAGGAGAAAGGTACAGTCAAACTCTACATTGGCAGCACTTCCAGCCCCAGGAGGCTGACGTGTCCTGCACATGATGGTGCTGAGATGCAGATACCTGCCTGCTCAGCTGGATGGAGATTACCACTTCATTTAATCAGAGATGGTGTAGCACTATAAATAGATGTAAAGTAGTGCAATAATAGCAGGGTGGCAAAGTCTTTAGCTACAAGAAATGAGAACAAGCCCAAATACAGCAGCCACAAAAATGAAAGAAAGGAGCTGCTTACCTTCAGAAAGCCTCAGGTAGGCAGGCATCTCCAGCAAGAGATACCCTTACCTACCCTGCCAACCCTTAAATGAGGTCTGGGAAGGGGTGGATCCTGGCTCCACCCCTTCTGGTTACTCAGGTACATTGCATGCACCTGAGCTTTCCTGGGTTGGCCTTGCCTTCCCATCAGGTGCTCAATCACTGTTTCAGGCTGTGACTTAGCATTTCTGCTACAGATGGGAACAGTCACAGAAGGACAGAAAGTTTCCTTTCTGCCATCCCCAGCCAGATTTTGACCACAGAACTGCAGGCAAGATGAGCTGGACTGACTCTACTGAGCCATCTGCTCTCCCATACTCATGCATTCTCCTTACTGGGTCAGCCATGCTGCACACATCAGTGCTCCAGCTCTACAGTCCTGGTGAGCAGATGGCATCTCCTAACCCTCCACCCCACACTGGAAGCAAGGCCGGTCTCCTTGCAAGTGCCCTGCACAAGTGAAGTTCTGCTAGTCTAGCAATACCTTGAATGTAAATAAACCCACATTAGATATTAATGTTCTTCATATTTCTCCTTGCCACAGGGGAAGCCTCTATATATCTGAGTTGCTTCCATAATCATTGAGTGCCACTCTGTCCTTTCCAAAATTGCTCCTGCAGGCTCCCTCTGCTCAGCAGAAGCTAATGGCTTTTGCTCTGCCTTATCAAATCAAGCAGAAAACATCTCCTGGAACTTCTAAAAATCACACTGACTTCAGTACATGTATGGAACTGGTTTCCATACTCTCTCCTCCTTGGGAGGACAGTCAGCAGGGTGCTCGCAGCTCCTCAGGACTAATATGCTCATGACAGCTGGCAGCTTGAATGCCGCGAGCCTGCACATGGAGCAGGTGTTGGAGCGGCATGGAGAATTTATCTAACCAGTGCAATGTGGGAATCTTCATGGCAGGCTAATATCCAAGCCTTACAGGTACAGGAAATCTAGCACATCAGGCTTTTCTAATTTCAGTTCATCTTCTCATTAGAGTAATGAAATCAAACAAGTGATGTTTGAAGCTGGTTGCAGTTAACAGTATTGTCAAAGCTGACCAATAATAACAGCAGCCAGAAACTCAGCAACTAAAGCCCCAAGACACAGATGACATGAACACAAGAAAATATTTTCCTAGGCCAGTTATTATCCCTATAACACACCACTTGTACTCAGATTCTTCAGTTCTCCTGTTGGCTATACTGTCTGCTACAAGAAGAGCAGATTCAAGGTGCAATTGCTGCTCCTTTACATCACAGGAGCAACTTGGGACATGGGAATACTGAAGTCAGTCACCATACATGAGTTCTCCTACAAATGCACTGCTCACTAGTCAACAACTCATGCAGCTAACTTCTATGACTCATTAGAAGCCAGAGGCTTTTCTTTCAAAGTTTAAATAAACATCAGTGTGAACCAGAACAGTCAGGAAGGCAGCCCTTGTGCATACTACCAAGTCTTCTTAATACCTGCTGTTTAACTGCTGCACAGAATACTAGTTTAGGTGGTTTAGGAAAGACACAAGAACAGACCCATCTCAGTTTTTATGCTGTTTCAATGCTGCACACTCACACAATGCTTTCTGAATAAGATGACCCCTAGGAAGACCTTACACTGAAGGATTTCTGTGGGAACCTCCATGATGCAGCTTTCTCAGGCACTGCATCATCTCCATGAGAACAAGGTTTAACACATTTGAAAGCAGAAATATTTACAACTATTCCTTTGAAAGAAGCAGGACATTTGAGGTCCCAGTTCCAAAGCACAGCAGTGTTTTGCTATGTTCTTTTCTCCATCATTTGCTTAAGCTGACTTTGCACTTCAAAGTCAAGGCTCCAAGCCTGACTCAACCAGAGTAGCCCAATGCCTACACCTAATGCACCTCCAGGTTCTTGCGGAAGAGTTTTGAGTGTGAAAGCATGATCATAATTCATGGCTACATAACCATTTATCCTCTCTGCAGCCCATGTGTTGGATAAGATCAGTATCAGTAAGAGGTTTGCAAATCATATTCAGAATCTTCTGAGAGGCATTTTAAAATAAGTTGTTTGGAATAAGCTGCAATTGAGAAAGTATGCCTCAAAGACTTCCACCTACACCTGCTTGTTAATGAAACAAAATTTATTTGTTTTTATGCTGGTCACCAATATGTATCACAGCTTTGAAAACCCAGTGGCCCAGCCGTCAATGCCAAGCAGGAAACTTGAAGATAGGAAGCCTCTGTTTTTTCAATCTGTAAGGCTTAAATTCAACAAACTTATTCACCCAAAGGCCCAGCAGTGGAGTCACAGACTGGGGAATATATGAAAGGCTGAACACACAAAAGAAAATGAAGATTTCAGGTACAGCTTAATTCTGCCATTTCACACTTCTTGGTAACTGATTTCACAATTCTAATGGTGCTCTTTTTGTGTCTTTTTACCATCCTGCCTCTAACAAGCCAATGAAACAAATCTCATCATGTAGTACTAAACCTATGTGGTAATTAGCTCTGAGATTCACTATATGTTTATCCCTCAAGTTTGTACTGTGCTTGGATAGTAAGACCATGGTGGCATGTCCAAAGCATATTAAGGCTTCAGTGAAACCAGCAGTGAGTTCTGAAGGCTTTCGCTGGTAGCAGAAGAATGGCTACGTGAAAGGATCTTGGTTTCACCTACAGACACTGGAAAGAACACATTCCTAAAACTTGCATTCCTCATCTCTGTTTCAAGAGGTGGATGCCTCTAAAGCTGCCCCACCACTGCCGTCATGGTTTCTCCCAGACACCAATTCCTGTTGAAATACAACATCCCAAACTACACTTCCAAATTTAAGCCAGTACCAGTTATCTCTCTTCATCTCTCCTCAACATTCTCATTTTGTCAGGCCATTACCCATTACCCACAATTTCCACTTCCTTCATTTTTTTCCTGTTCCCACAAATCCTCACCAAGTTTCACTGCTTTCTACCCCAAACCCACACACAACAATTTCATTGCAAGACTCTTCACAAAAGTTTACTGCCCTGCAGTCTTCCCAGAAAACTTCCCAAACACTACAGAGCATCAACCACCCAGTGCCATAGCTGCTTTTCAGCATACAGCTGATAGCTGTGAACCTACCACAGCACAAAGACACAGAAAGATAAAATGGGAGAAATGACATTTCAGAAATAGATGTGCTGCAGATGCAACATAATGCCATGCACTTGCTATACGTCAGGCACCAATACCATGATCTACAATACTGACTACAGACAATGCAAACAGGACTAGTCCCCACACACTGTAGCATCAGCAGGTCCATCAGCAGTGTGATGCTGCAAGTAAATGGTGCTGCCTCTACATCAATTATTCTCCAAGCTCACAATTTCCTCTGAAACATGGTTATTTCACAAGTGAGAGCTTGATACAAGCTTATTCCAAAACACTGACCCTACACCTTGTCAGAAACTCATGCTTCTCCTTTCTGTCTTTTTGATATCACATCTCACCAGTGTGAAGGACTAATTCATTCACCAGGCTTACAGTTTGGTTTCAGGACTAGGCAGACATTCTCCTTTCAACGGTTTCTCGGCAGCTGCTTATATTGCTCTACACTTCTCAACTTCTGCATTAGTTCTGCATTATGTGACAATATTAAATTCGCTGTATGTTCATCCTTATGCTTATCTGCTTCTCAGAAAGTACTGCATAAACAGTTCTGTATTGTGTTAACTAAAATATTTCCCAAATGAAAGATGCCAGCCATGTGCCATTACATTATACTTCCTCGTTGAGTGAAGCAAAGTGTTTTTGTATCATTGCATCACTGAATGATGCAAAGCATTTTGTATATATATAAACAAACATATAATCACTTTGGGGTGTATGAGGTATAGCTAAGTGTATATACAGGCGTGCATCTCGTTTGCAGCAGAAGGAAAGGGCCAGAAATAAAGCCATGTGTATGCCAATAGCGTTTTCTGCTTTGCTCTTGTTTTCCACAACCCGTTGTGCATAGCCGTCAAGGCCATGACGCCACAGGCACCACGAGGCCCGGTGCAACTCCTTAAAGCCTCTCCATGGGGTAAGCTGGGTCTGTGGGACGACAGTGCTGCCTTCTTACCGGCGAGGTCCAGCGTCCTGTCCACGAAGACGACGGAGGCCCTGTTGGCAGCCGCCCTCCTTCTGTTCCTGGCCGGGGCGAAGCCGGCCAGCTCGGCGGCCAGCACCCTGCTGAGGGCCCCCACCGCGAAGCACTCCTCGCGCAGGCCCATGGCGCCGAACAGGGCGTCGAGTTCGGCCACCAGGCCCCGCACGGCGTCCCGCAGCGCGGTGGGCTCATAAAATTTTTCTGTATCATATTAAAAAAATACAATCCAGCCCCTCAAACAGATGATAGTAAATTATTCCGGTTG
>JANHGO010001065.1:0-36200 GCA_024606505.1 Aquila spilogaster
CTGCTAGGCAGGGGGGTTGGAACTACATGATCCTTGAGGTCCCTTCCAACCCGGGTCATTCTGTGATTCTGTGATCTAGCACATCTATGAAAGAAGGAACAAGGATGGGAATGTGTAACTGACACTTATGTAATAGCATCAATTCAATTAATAACTAGGACTCAATTCACTACCCATTAAAAACAAAAACAACTTTAAAACAAAGTGTGGTTGAAGTTTACAAAATTATGAACATAATTGCTAAGTTGGACAAGGTATTTATTTACTGTATTTTTAATCAAACACTGACATCAGAGAACTAGTAAGCAGCATGCAAAAGAAAAAAAAAAAAATCAAAAGGAGCTGATTTCTTGCACAAGACCAGTAAGTTCTGGACTCAACACTGAGGCATACAGTGGCTACCAGAAGCTTGCTGAGTTCAAAAGGTGCTTGGACAGACTCACAGAAAAGAGAGGAGAAGAGATGGCAAAAGCATCTGGGATCATTAAAGACAAAGGTCCAACTCACCTATTCCAGTCTGGAAAATCTAGAATCAGAATCCAGTACTATGAAGAAGATACCCTGTTGGCACTTACTGCTGGTCACCATCACATCCAGTACAAGTATGCAAGACAATTAGGTTTTGCCTTTCTTACTCATTTGGCTGATGTTTCTTTGTTACCTATCCACTAATCCAGGAGATTTCAGATCAGGTCCTATGACTATGACAAGATAAATTCATGTAATGTGTAATAAAATAGATTAGTTTCTTTATTACGTAATCTATGCCGAACATCTTGAAAGTAATGCCTCCTATATTTCCATAGAAACTACAACAGATGCAAAGAACTCCATAACACTTTTTATAGAGCAAATTCTCAGCTACAATACACCATTTTACAATACAGACATCATCACCAGCTATGCACTTTTGCCAGCAATGAACAAGAGCCTGCATGTTGTGCTTGTAAAAAAAAAAAACTACACTAGCAGAGGTGACCCACTGTAACTGTCACCACTGAAACAATGACTCACTGTGCAGTGTCTAGACCACTGTTTGGTCTCCAGAAACATTCAGAAAGCATCAGTGAATGTTTTTTTCTAAATGGGGAAATTCAATGGCACACATTTGCTTCATACGTACCTCTATGTCAGATGCCATATTGTCAGATTGCCTCTCTGCTGCCATCTGTCTCACAGTAACAAAATGTAACAGAATATTAGCAGGAAGGTTCAACCTCTACTGTCATACCACAAACACCCCCCACTGACATCATGGGCCAACTTAATAAAATAAGAGGCAAAACTTTCAGAGCAGCCCTTGTATATTGGAATTAAAATTTAATAAGCAGACTGGTTATTCTTCCTCATTAATGTCTGAACATTTCTATTAAACTCATTTTATTGGCAGTCTTATTATCTTCTCAGCAACTCAGAATGTTAATAGAAGTACCACAGGTCTGTTGCTCAGAATGCTCTGCCATGAGTCACAAGAAATATTGCAGTGCCATCAAGCCATACTGAGTCACAGACCAGTTTCTCTTAGGCATTAGAGACCTGAGAAATAAGAATAACTGTATGCTAGAAAACGGAAGTTCTAGAACCTCTGTGAAATCCTAGATATCATCTATTTACTGAAACACTCTTCACTTGACTGAAGTCACTTGACTGGCTCAGACTCTTTCATCATAAGAAACAAGCGAAGACCTACAGTTTTCAACATAATGGCCAAGGGAAAACCTGCAATAAGATGGGGATGAAAATCTCCCATCCTACAAAACCATTATTACCAGTTAAATAAATCTTCCAGAGATCCTAGTGGTGTTTATTAGGGATGCATTTCCTAAAGTGCACAATGAATTCTTCCCTTGAATGGCTGTCTTTATGGATATTCAGACACTTAAGGAACAAGAAGTTCACCTTAAAAGTGCTAGGTGGTTAATTAGGTTTTCAGTAAGCACTTCTCTAATTCCTCCTCCACGCATAACATTTACACTGGATCATTGGGGGATAGCTGGCAAGTTGTAAACATGAATCATGACAGCTACAAGTAATATTGGCAGTATAGTGATTAAGGCTAAGGTCATTTAAAGATGTGTACTCTTGACTGTTCAGTCACATGCAATGTCTTGTGGCTTAAAAAAGACATTTACTGTTACCTGATGAAGATGTACCACCAGTTGGTTGTTTTTTGTTTTTTTTTTTTTGTTGTTTGTTTGTTGTTGTTTTTTTTAAATTTCAGAGGTTGTCTCACATTGTTCAACTGTTCTATTAAGAGAATTTGACCCTTTTAGAGTTTTTTTGATATAGGAAGTAGGAAAGTACTACTGCACACTCATTGCAGTTAGAAAATTACACTTGTTAAAACCTTTATGCAGTGATAGTTCCAGTAGATCTAGATAACATCTGAGACTCTGATTTGGGGGGATATGCTTATTACCCCATGCCTAAAATTTTTTTTGCAGAATAGCACTTGCCAAAGAAACACCCTTCCCTTCCCCCATTGTCAATATAGCAAACTTCCCAGATAGTTACCACTATGGTATCCGATCATTTTCTGGGAAAAATGGTAAGGATACAACATATTCCTATGAACGTGGTTTAAATCACTATGAGTAATTAAAACAGGATTAAATACGATACTCATACACACCCTATATCCATCTGTTTAAATTCTCAAATGAGATTGGAAGTACATAGTGGATTTCCTCTTAAGAGTCTGCAGCTATTCTATTTGTACCCCAGTATTACAAGTATTATTCCTTTGTTTTAGAGGCACAGAAGTGGGATTCTGTTGCCCTTTATTTTGCCTTGGCAGTGCAAGCACTTACGGATCTAAGTAAATTGATGTACACTGTAAACTGAGTCACATACAGATGTCTGTAGGATCATGCCTTAGCATATAAATTAGCACCTAATATTGTTTGCTTTTAGTCACACCATTATATGCCATGCATGTAGTTTAATTTTGCTAATTTAATGCATCAGATTACTGACTGGTGGGCTTCCAGGTAGAAGAAAACATGAGCTACTCTTCCATGCACATATTAAGCTACCTTCCTATTTCCAGAGCATTATTTATATTAAAAATAAGAGGCACTGTTATATAAGTTATTAAAATGCAACTCATATCAACCTTAAACTCAAAATATTACCTAAATCCATTGCAGCTCTTCAAAATATCTGATAAAGGAATGTAATCACAGTGCAACCAGGAGAAAAACAGAAGAGTCTATTGAGTTGATTAAAGTATAAAGCTGATAGAATGAAATATGTTAAATTACATATTTCTGTGTACCAGACAACATTTTGTTAAACAGCAAAGTCCTTTTATATAAATAATTGAATGCTAGAAGTATAGAAGATACTACTGTAGTGCAAAGGGTTATCACATAATCAGTTTCCTACTGTGCAGAATACACTTTTATTAAAGTTGGCCATGCTCTAAGAATAAGCCTGCAGATACTTCTGTTTTTATAGCTGGTGTCATCCATTCTTCTTTAATTCTGCATTTAAGTATCATAACTTGATACTAAGTTCTCACTGAACCTTATGTGCACAACTTATTTTCATAGACATTTATGACTGTCTCAGCATCAGCAACATTTATATAAAAAGCAATTAGAACAGAAACACATTGTTCTTCAAAGGAATAATTTGCTGCATTTCACAAATGTATTTCCTAACTTCTAGGATAAATGGTTAAGTCATCTCTTCCTTTCTCTTTTGATGCTCCAGTGGCTCCTGAATTCTTTGCTTCAAAGTTTCATACCTGCAATCATAAGCACTAAGAAAATCCACACAGATTTATTTATTTTTAAGTTACTGGACTCTTAAAATATATGTTGATTTGATTCTTCTCAAGGAAATCCAGGAATTGAATTTCAATCTTCTATACTGCAGAATTGGCCCTCGACATTATACTTCATAGTTTCTTTTAGAGATGACTGGCGCAGGTGCTTCTCCATTCTACTTCTGTAATTCACCAGGTATGTCCTGAGACCACCTAGTGGATGATATAGTGCATTCCTACACATACTACATGTATAGAGTACGTGAAGAGGAACAAAAGAGAAATCAAAACATTTACTGAATCTTCTTGACATGGCAACTGATGAATAGCACCTTAAAATCTCAAAGACAATTTCAAGAAAAGCCTATTATTCAAATTTATTATTTGGGCTGGAGTCTAATTCTGGCACCAAAGTTCCATTTTCATTGGTAACTTAAGCTCACCAACTTTAAGATATTAATAAGTTGTCTCCCTAGACTTTCCTTATCATAAAGGAAATGAAAAATCCCCACTAGGAAGACCCTTGAACTATTTCATGTCAATCCAGAAGGCATCTGAAGTTAAGGTTGGAAGGAATCTCCCAAATATTTTGCACCAAGGCCACAGACCACTTCTCCCCAAAATGTTGGCTCTGACATGCAGGGTTCTGTTGAGACTGCTTGTACCACTGCTTCTCTTTGGATACCAAAACAGCACTTTCTGCCTAAGTAGCACACTCTCCATTTACCATCTGGATTTAGTAACATCATCCAGAGAGATCAGCTACAAAAATGTTCAAGTCTGGATGAAACAAAGCTGAGAGATCTACTTTCACATGGGATTTCACTCAAAAACAAAGCACAACAACACCAGGTTCTACAACCCCCAGCACAGCAGTGTGTAAAGCAGGCATATCCAACCTGCAGGCTGCGTACAGCCCAGCACAGCTGGCAATGCAGCCTGGCCCCTACTCCGCACCATCTGCCCCACTGAGCATCCCAGCCTAGCCCTGGGTGTACACCCATTGCTCACCAACAGCCAAATGTCAGTGCACTATTAATGTTGTCTGAATTGCAGCCATGGCACAGGGAGGGCACAGTGTCAGCGCTGATTCAATCATCGTATGCATTTTGATTCACTGGCTAAACACAGACCTGTGAACAGTGAAAAATACACAACTGTGCTTTCCCTTTTAATATCAGAATTTGAAAACAGGTTTCAAGAACACAAAAAAAAACTACTTTTTTTTTTTTTTGTATAATTGTAACTCCATTTTCAGTTGACATAAACGCATTATCTGGGAAATTTCAAATGAATTGCATAGAGTTGCAATCAGACATTCAATTCAAAAATCTGACCATGCCTCTTTGCCCTCATAAGCCCTCTATTACCACATAAAAAAAATTGTCACTTCACAGTCACACTTTATTCATGTGCACTCTGCCAAAGAGCGATGACATTTGAGAACAACTGTTTTCAAGGCTGAAGAACATGAAGAGTAACATTTCACCAAGAACCTCTGATGAACACTTTGAGAAGTCAATAAGAATTGCAACCGCTGACATCAAACCAGACATCAATCCATTAGCTTCACAACACAGTCAAATATCCCACTAGCTCTGTGTTTTTGTTGCTTTTTTGTTTTTATAAAACAATATTGAAGATTAACACGATAAATAAGTTTAAATAAATTAAACAATAAGTTCTGTTACTTATATACATCGACTATATTGTATATTCATGAAGGCTGCTCCAGAAGTAATGCCTCTTGTTCTGTTATGTTGGACTGTGGTGTCAGAGGCAGACATTGGTCATACGGCAGTAGAAGTTGCATTTCAGCAGTGGCAACAGTGGGTCACCTCTGCTGGTGCAGATTATGAGCACAACACGCAGGCTCTTGTTCATCACTGGCAAAAGTGAAAGCTAGTGGTGGTAACTATGCTAAAAATGGTGTTTTGCAGCTGAGATTTTGCTCCATCAAACAGCGTTATTGTGTTCTTTGTATCTGTTGCATCTTCCATGGAAATAAAGAGGAGGCGTTACTCCTTGAGCAATCTTTGCTTATATGGTCTAAAACAATTCATGTTCACTCTATGTGACCCAGGAAAGCCAAAAGTTTGGACACTCATGGTGTAATGCCACACAAGCCTAAACAACAGAAATCAGATATAAATTTGAAGACAAGCCTTCTCAAATCTTTATTGAAAGCAACACTTTTTTTTCTAAAAAAAAAAAGAGGCTTAAGCTATCCTTACTGAAAGTTAATGAAATTTTCTAATTGGGATCCTGATTTCGAGAAATCTTGACCAATAAAGCTCTATATATTCATACTAACAAGGAGGCTTTGGAATTCAGCACTGCTATTCTACAAACCTAGGTGGCAAGAACAGAACAGATGTTCTTGACCCATCTCTTCCCAGTCAACAAAACATGGAAAATATGAAAAAGGAGGTATTTAACTGGTGGCTTGAATAGCCAAGTCTGCTAGAAATGTAGTTGGAGCTGATTGCAACAGGGAGCTGTCCTTTCAGACCCCCATCCAGTAAACCCACCACTGTCTTCGTTTCAGTTCAGAACTTCCTTATTTGTCTCTTTTCATACCTTTAAGAAACAGGCTTTTATCATTTTCTGGTAACCACTAAAGTGAGAGCTGGAGCAAGAAGTATCATGCAGGTATGAACTGCATGCTATATGAAAAGAGGTCTCTCCATACAATGTAGAAATAACAGCTGGGGATCAACATGGAAAAAATACATTACAAAAGCTGAAGGCAGAGAAGCTGCAGCAGGTGATTGTCTGTCAAGAATGCTTCAGAGTAGAATGGGTTGTGGCCATAACTTAAAACTCCTTGAAAAGAAAGATCAGAGCTGGTACCTACTTTGTCATAGAACTCAATGACAAACAGCCAGAGCAACCCTTACAGGCAGGCTTTGAAACCACAGACTTGGGCTAAGTACACGAAGAAAAAGAATGCTGCATTTTATTAAGCACTCTGCAAATATGGGAACAATATCTTCTTCAGTGCAATTAAAACATAGTTGAATGATCACAATTTAAAAAGCCAGTATACTGTATGATTCAAGTGAAACCATCACCACCACAAAAAGGAAGAAACTAAGCCACAGTAGACTTCATGCTAGGGAATGAAGGTCATCTTATTTTTATCAACTCATTTTTAAGTTCCATAAATAGGATACTGTCGTCACTTTCAAATGGGACAGTTTTGTTTGCTTCAATGTTTTCAATTACAGTATAATTCTCTAATAAATGTATCAGTTTTCCTTCTCAGCTCTACAATTTATCGGTCCATGGAAAGCAAGCAAACAATTTTATCAGTACCTTATCATTCATTTAAAAAAAAAAGCACTTATGAATTATCATTAGACCATTCTTTTACTTAAACAACATTTGCAAACCTGATGAAGAGTTTAGAAACAACAATGGAACATCTCTTCTATAAACTTCAAGCAACCACAGCTAGGGCCAGTTTGGGTTTGAATGCTCTAGGTAAGGTTGAAGTCACTCTGACACTGCAGCACTGTGAATTAGATGTTAATGCACTCAATGTCATTCCTTGTCTCAGAAGGCTTTTACAAAGTAAGTGATTAAAGCAGGGAAGAAAATATTTCCCAAGTATGGAAAGACTAACCCACAGGTCATGTGTACAGGAAGGTCAGCAGAGAGATGTACGCTCAAATCTCCAGGCTTTCTAATCCTGTGATATAATTAACTTTTATTACAGCACTCTGGAAACACAGTCTGGTCTCTTCTTCTCTGCTTAAAAGCTCAGTATCTCCTGCTTTTTCTTTTGAACACTACTTCAATTAATACTTCAATGACAAGTTGCCAAAGAAATCATTGTCAGTAGATTTTTGTAATAATTTTCAAAGTTAGATCAAGTTTTAAATTTTAATATGTGAATACATAAAACAATAAAATCATACCTAACAAATACTGGCATTTTCTGTATTTAAAATGCTTTTCACAAGCCTTCATGCAGTTGAACTGTAATTTGCAGTTTTTCCATGCTTGCTCCATGCAGACCAGATGGGAATATAATGGAAATACATAAGAATGTTTTTTTCTTTGTTAAAAAGTTCAATTTCTGGTGAGAAGGAGGTCACATGATTAAATTATTTCTTTCAAACTTCCATGTCCCAATTCTAAGCCATTTTATTGGTCTTCTCATCTGAAGGAAACAACATATTAACGCACATGAAGAGTTGCCCTTTCCTCTATTCTGACTGCCTCTCCTATTCATATACCAATTCATTCAGACCAGAAGGATTTCTAAAATGTTGTAAATTAAAAGAGACACTGTCACACTTCAGAGGGATTTGAAGCTGGTATTTCAAGTGCATATTATGACTTCTACAGGGTATAAAGCCATGTATTAAACAGAGTTAGAGCATAACTTGAAAGTCTGAACCGTCTCAAAGCTCAGAGCTTTTCAAAGTAACTGAGATCCGGTTCCTAATAAATTAATACCTCTCCAATTCAGAAGATACATGCAGACCAACATTTCCTATGAGGTCTTCTAACAGTCTGGTACAAAATGTATATATTTATATATTAGCTTTACCATCACAGAAAATTCTTACTCACTGTAAAAAAAAAAGCTTACTCTTGACCTCTCTTCCCTTTAAGTAATTGCCATGTATTTATTCAAAGTTAGAACGAGATTTGAGTGGCATAAACTGTTGTTAGTTCTAACTCTAAGACATTTTTTCCACACTGAATAAATAGAGCCTCAGTCCTCTTAGTTTCTTGTGATCTGTACATTTCTTCTCCTCTTCAAGTAATAATTATGAGCACAGGAGGGTTGTAAGTGTACTTCAATGAAGAAATAACACAGAAATCACAGATAGCACAACAGCACTTAGAACAAGTAGTGCAGTAGGTTATAAATTAAAAAGACTGAAACATCAGCAAGGGGCTGATTAGGTCTGGTCTGTTGCACACCTTCAGTGGCTTTCAGTGCACCTCTCTTTAAGCAGGGTTAACAAAGGACAGTAGAAACATCACACCAACTTTGTGGGTCCTTTAAATTAAAGAACAACTTCTTACTGTTAAACATTTTGGAAAAAAATCATAATGGAAAAACAGCAATGGAAGAAGAGGCTTTGAAAACGAAGTCCAGCATAGCTCAGCTAGGTTTTAAACACAGAGGTGATAAAACTCAACAACCCAATCTTTGGGTTGCAAGTTCTATGGATTACTAAGCATCGTCAGCTGCAACAAGCCACGTGAACACTTGCTGTGGCTAAATCAGGTTCTAAAACAACGGTGAGCTTTCACAGACAGGAATGAGAGACTGAGAGGCTGCTCTTCCTGCGTCAGGAAGATCACTGACATTCTTTTCATCAGCCACACAAAATTCCTTTAACCTGATAATATGTTGAGTGAACAACTTGCTGTTTCTCACCCCTACTTTGGCTAAGTGCATTACTATTTCTTTGTGCTTTTATTGATCTAGCTTACTCTTGCTACACCTTTATAAAAATGCAGTAATGGAGGTTGTGCTGGCACAGAAATACAGCTCTACATTACCAAATACGTGCAAATCAGAGCTTGGGTTTATATACACCTGTAAGCATAGAGCAGAATCATAATAAAACAAAAGCTATGCAAAGCCCAAGTTTAAATAAGATGTGACACAGTCAATTTTTCTCCACTGTAGATTAAGTATTATGACACTCATTCTTTAGTACTTGGTACAATGATTCTTTCAAGTCTAGAAATCACTGAGGAACTGAAGAGCTGGAAACAAAAGTTGTTACTGCACACCAGGAGAATTCAATCCAGCTGTAAGGAGTTTAACTTCTTAGTTTTGTTGCCTCTTTAACCTTACAGAACAATAAGTATTCAACTTCCTAAACATGGTTCTGAAATTAATATTTACAGTTATATTCCCCAAAGTGGATTGCATCTATTATTTTATATGAATATGGCCTTCAAAAAAGATGGTATTCTTGCTGTTGGTTATTCTGTGTCAGAATCTTAATGGGTACTGACAATAATGACAATGCATTTTAAATGCTGAAGGTTTTGTTACATTCAATAAAGAATATCTTATAGATAAAAATAAAGCCTTTTTTTCCTAACTTAAACAGAAAATGAATGAGGTTACTTTCTTTTCCCTTTCTGATCTGGAAAATAAAAAGAATGCTTGTAAATACGTTTATTACTACCTACAATTAGAAACACTTCTATGTAAAAGCCCTGGCTGCTTCCCAGTTGAAAACAACAGTGAAGAAAGCTTTTAATGTGAAGAAAAGCTCTAGAAAGTTGCAGATCTGATCTTAGCACTTCTACATCAGTAGATGTAAATTGCCCTCTTCATTTCTACATTACAGAATATTGTTTTTTCAAAACTTTTCAGATGAGATGAAATTTCAATTGCAAAGTTATATTAGAGTTTCTCTCCCTGCCAACACCCTTAGACAATGTGGGTTTTTTTCCTCCATGTATAGCTGCACTGTAGCTCAATTCTAATATTTCAGTTGCGTTGTCACAAGCGAAAGGAACTCCCTCTATTCCTAAAAGACTCTACTATATAAGTCAGTGGCAAACTGACCTGACAAAATCATCTTGCACTGTAGCATAGACAAAAAATAATTATTGCTTTCTAAGTCAGTAAACTGAAGTATTAAATAAAAGAGCTCAAATTTAAACAGATTTTTTTATGTAGAATAAAGAAACAAAACACTCAGTTTCCTCTTATGGAATCTGTACAGTGTCCTTATCCATCATTCAAAGTTTTCACATTTACATATCTTCCACCTCAGTTGAAATCTGTCTTTCTAATACAACTCTGACTATCTTAACACAAATTATAAGGTCATTCATATATTTTGAGTATGATGTGCATATATATGCATTCCATTAGAAGTGGAATGTAGTACATATGTATGCATGTGTGTGAACACAGATTACAAAACTTTCCTAGACCAAGACTGACTTCAGTGGACAGACTGTCCAAGATATGCTGATGGAAATAAAACAGCTAACTGGACATCAATTAGAAATAAAGGGAGGAAAATAAAGATGTATTAAGTCAATCTGAAGTCCAAACAATCTACCAAACTAGGCAAAGAAAGCACTAGAAGTGTGATTAGTACACACCTCTAAAGACTTCCTTCCCGTTGACTAAAAAAAAAATAAATAAATAAAAATTCCCTTATTTGTAGAATTTACTCATAGCAAATTATCTGCAATATAATCCTCTGTTTTCTTTTCTTTTTTTTTTTTTAACTACAGTTAGATCTTACTTCATTCTTCCCACATTACATTTCAAAATAAACATGAGAATAGAAACAAAAAAAAAACAGCTCACCTATATGGGAAAAGTAGTCTTCAAGATGTACGAAGACAGGTTAAGAGGATGAGGCTATGCTCTTTCTAGAGAAGAAGACTGAGGGCTGAACTTTATACAGATACATAAAAAGGGAAAGAATCAATTCTCATTAGGTAAAGGAAACAGAAGAAGATGCAGTGAGCTTAGTTACAGGATGAATGTTTTAAACTGAACGCTTGGAAAAAGCAATAGGTTTAAGAACTGATAAACACTGTAACAAACATCCATTGGAAAACTATTTCAGGCTTAACTTGACACCTATTGAGACTAGTTTGCAAATTACACCTCTCAAAAAGAAGATAAAGATTGGCTGTGATGTTCCACCAAACAAGTGCCTTTCAAACAAGAAGAACCAAGTTTGTTGTTTGCATATCAATAGTTGCTTTATCAGGAGAGATGGAAATTAAAGTGAAGTTAATATTAAGTACTGGGAAAATAAACAATAGCAATAGAATCAAGATAGAATGAACATGGATATTTCAAATTTTCAGTAGTTCAGTTCAAGAGAAAAGCTCTTCTGAGTAACATTTTATCAAATGTATAAATGGAGAGGTCCAGCATTAACAAGATACCCGAATACAGTTTATCAGCCACAGCATTAAGATGATAAACTATGTCTCAGTTTTGGAATTATTAAAACGTTGTATTACTAAGATGAGAAACACTGCCAACATCAGAAGTACCTAATCAAAACAAAGCTCCTTATCCGCACTTAACAGAGCAAATTATCAGACAACTTGAAGGCTCCCTTACTGGTAATGTTTTCAGCTGCTTGCCTTCCTTGCCTGCAGAATACAGGTTAAAAGCCTTTGCTCCATACTGGATTCCCACCCCACCTCTCCAGCTAACCTAGAAAGAGGTATGTATATGACAATATTTACTAGCAGCTTCTAGAAATTTACTTTCATTTCAGTGGCTGTGTGAACATGTAATTAAATTTAATTACATCTGAATGTATTAGAAGTTATCTATCGACAACTGCCATGTAAGCAATCATCTGTGTATGCAGCATTAGCCTGCAGTTATAAAGGCACAAAGAACTGTCATAAATTTCTGTAGCCTATATTGTTCACCCAGGCAACATAAAGATTTCTAAACAGTAAAGGCAATGCTAAAACCATAAAAAAACACACTTTGCATCAGAAAAAGTGACTATCCCATGGCCCTCCTACTGATTTTGTTCAGAAAACAAGTGCTTCCAATAATGCTCTTATCTGTTAGAGATGACTGAAAAACCTAGAACAAAGTGTTCAACTGTGGTTAATAAAACTTCAAGCCTTAATGCAGATCTTAAGCTGTTTTCAGTATGTCAGTTATACTTTTTCCCTGAGAAGGGAATGAGATCTGCACAGCATGCTGTGCTCTGATCAGAGCACCATTCAATACAGTAAAACTCTGGGTTCCCAGCACTTGGAGACATGTGAGATAATCTATGCTCTATTCTACTCCATAGCATTACCTCCCATAAATATCATTTTAAGCAACACTATGCAGTCTGAGAACCTTTCTTACTGTGATCACAGTGAACTAGCATCTTCTGGTGCAGAACAGAGCCTCAATGCACACAAACGTGACTTAAGACACTATGTGGGAGTGCATGGAGTAACAAAGATTGATACTGTAATTGTATATACTCCTGACTTTGTATGTATAAGTCTAATTAGTTATAAAAACTCCTTTCCCATTCTAGATACCTTAAAAAAAATAATGTAAAATCATGTATAGGCAATTATTTGTGTTCGCATGCAGCGTCATTCCTTACAAGTAGATTGGATGTTTCAGATATTTGCAAATTATTTCATATAGAAGCACATGTCAAAAAAAATTTCTATGCAACAGATATGTCACTAATCACAGAAGGCCTGGGTTGGAAGGTACCTCAAGGATAATCAAGTTCCAAGCCCACAGCCACAGGCAGGGTGGCCAGCTGCTAAATCAAGTACTAGATCAGGTTTCCCAGAGCCCCATCCAACGTGGCCTTAACATCTCCAGGGACAGTGCAACCAAAACCTTTCTGGGCAGCCTGTGCCAGGACCTCATCACTCTCTCAGTAAAAAACTCTGCCCAATATCCAATCTAAATCTTCTTTCCTTTAGTTTAAATAATAACAGTGCCAAAAAAAGTCAAAGCAATATTTTGCCATTCCATCTCCAAATAACAGTTCACAGAGTTCGCCTCCTCTCCTGCCATTGTCACTCCAATCAAAACTTTCTTTCTCTGCCCCTGTACTCTGCTTCCTACAGTTTATTACTGCTATTCTGTCACCAGCCACCTTATATAAAAAGACTGAAGTACTTCACTTGCAACAAAGCTTCCCATTCCTTTGCCCTCAAATACGTGTAAGGTACCCTCTCTGCTTCTGCTTCAGTCAGTTCCATAGCCCTTCTCATACAGGCTCTTTTGTTGTGAAGTTTGAATCCAATTCACATGCACGCACAAAAAAAAAATCCAGACCTTGGCTGGCTTCCAGCCCTGCCCTACCCCCCAGCCCCTGGGGCAATGGGGGAAGCATCAGGGCTATTTTCAATCACCTCAGTCAGAAAAGAGTGATTCATCTTCCAGGATTTCCAGATTTAGTCACTGGTTTTATAATCAGATACCTCCATTATATATCTTTTGTTTCTTTTGATCGGTTTTTAAATTGTTAAATCTCTCTATAGTGAAGGAGCTTCAAAGTGGAAGTTTCCATCAAGAGAAAGTTTTAAGGGACTAACTATATTTGCCTTCTGTGAGCTGCTATTGATGCTTTCCTTGATAAATGTTGTTTATAAACATAAAAGTATCTTTGAGTTGACTAATTAAGTAAGCAGTAAAGCAAGCTTATTGTAATTGCTCATCAATAATAGAGTTTGTAATGTCTAGGGTGAGCACAAATGGATGAAGCAAGGAGTAGTAAAGTGAGAAAAGATATTTATATCCTTATAATAAATTATCAAAGTTTAGAAGAAAGTATAGCAAATGACAAAAAGTGGACTACACAGTAAGCAGCATCTTGTGCGTTTTTGTACACCTTACTCAAATAATCAGACACAGATGTGTATTCCATGTGAAGTAGAACCAAATTCAGTATATATTCAAGAGGAATACGTTCTCTAAATGTTTATATTATCAATATATATATAATCTGGAAAGAGTCTAAGTTTTGACACACACAGGTGACGCTACAAGTATTCACATTCAACAAAAGAAATTTACAATCAAAAGCAGTGTGGAGACATCTCTCATTTTACTGGAGACAACCACCAGTGAATACACCCAGCCATAAGCATTTCTATGAAGATGTTGCATATGCTGAGATTGATGTATGCTGATTACTAGTAGAATGGATAACTTAAATTAGAAGCCCAAATTTCCCTGCAATTCCATACCTGGGCATTTAAAGGTGAAGGAGCACCTCTCAGTAAATCCTCTCACCTTCACCCCCTGATGACAGGGTTCCTAGATTCATATATGAACCATTTTGCTCCATCATACAACAGACCCCAGAACTTAATCCTGCATGCCAACAGATTTCATAATTGGATATTTTATGAACTTAATGAGCAGCGGCATCTTCAAAGATGTCACATCAAAATTCTTTACAGTCAATGTAACAGTATAAAATTAATATGCAGAAAACAGTTGGCATTAGATATAACACACATAAAGTACAGACAAATGGTGGGTGTTTTATTCTGCCTTCTTTTTGTTGTTCTAACACGAGTTAGAGAGTTTCAGTCATTTACAACAATATCATAAGCCACAGTATAATCTTAGCCAATTACTCCATACACAAATACACAAATTCTTCTTCATCTTTTCATAGGACTTGAGTGTTTATTTCTCCTATCATTATAATGCATTATGACAGGCTTCACTGTTTCAATTTATTTAGTAGGGCAACCCCAACAAATGTTCCCACAATATCCTCGTTTGTACTTACAGGAGTGTCAGACACAGGAAAGACAACACGGACCATATTCCTTCATAATGCTGTCAGGTGACTGCAAAAAGTAGATGAAAACCCTTCTCTGAAATTGCTCAAAACCAGGCCCTCAGTTTCTTTGTTCCTTTTTTGCAGTCACTCCCTGTTCTCAAAGGGAAGGTTATTGCACCAAGGCTGCGCTGGGTCTTTATCAGTATCAATCAAAATTCATTAACAACACAAGAGAAAACTTACTAAAGGCAGCCTGATAATGCTTCAACCATGTCCTGAAGACCTGCTGTTAGAGACATTTTTCCCCCCACAGATGTTCATTAACTGTGTTCTCAGCTTTATTTCATTTCCTGATTGATAATCTATTGTTTGAATAGCAGCACTGCCGAGGAATAACATAACATTAATAAACTGGGATGCTAAATTAATTACTGCATGTGAAAAACTGAAGTTATATTGAAGTTGGCAAAAAAAAAATCCTCTAAGTAAATTAAAAATTGTCAAAAGAATAGACAAGAAGGATAAGTTAAGGCACAGACCAAGCGTTCTCCAAAAGATACCTTGACAAATATTTTCAACAGAAAAATAAAGAATCCTTTCTCAGGAGGGGAAGGGACTGCCAAGACAAAAAAAATAACAGTGGCTTGTACTTGCATAACTAGAGCATATTATAATACAAACCCTTGGAGTCAATTAAAGGTGCACAGACAGTCTGTCTTAACACCTCATGCTTGACTATAACCATTGTACGGGCAGACATTTACAAGAGATGAAGCTTTCTGTGATATTTTACATGGAAATACACATGAATGTATACACAAATTCCTTGAAATGCTCTAAAATAACTGTGTACACAAACGTACACTGATAGATGCATCTAGATGCATAGCTGAATGCATTTAATAATGCTTAATGCTAGATGCATTAAGCTAAATTTATTAAGACAACTGTAACTGCATTAAGCTGCAAAGCTACTGGACAACAATTTAAAGTAATAACCGTCAGTTTTGTGAAGAAACATAAAACTTGTGCTCCAAAACCCTCATCACCAGCTTCATTGCCCTTCTCTGGACATACTCCAGTGCTTCAATGTCTTTCCTGCAGTGAGGAGTCCAAAACTGAACACAGTACTCGGTGCAGCCTCACCAGAGCTGAGTTATGTATTCAGATGAAAGTTATGTTACAAAACCTATAAAGCATTACTTGAGACAAACAAGTTTGTAGTGTGAATAGGAGAAATGCACTATGAAACGCACTTCTAATTTTCAAATGCCCAAATACTGCCTACTTTTGCAGCATTAAATGACTTATGCATCTTCCATTTAATCTAAGTCAGTACTAAACACATATTTCATACACCATCAATTAACATCTACTGCTTTGGAACTTAGATAACCATTGTACAGAACCAGAAGATGAGACTACACTACAACACTGGATGAGTGTACAAACAAATTTGTTAACAGAAGATACCATGGTATAATTTGGGTACCACAAAGAACACTCTTGCAAGTAAGAAAAGCCTATAGCATATGCTGAATTACAAGATACTGCTGTTCAATAATAGCTTATGAGGGGAAAGATAAGCACATCATAACAGACGATATTTTTTTTCCCTCCTACCTACTAAAAAGGCTAACTCAGCAACTGAGATGCTCACTGCAATGATGTTGTAGATTGCAGGAAAAAATAATCTGGCATTTTCTCTTCTCTTTGGAGGACTTCAAGGTATTCCATGGGCTACATCATTTATTTTAAAATTGATTAGATAGTGTAATGGCCAATTATAAAATGGGAAGTCTCGCACATGTTTAAAGTGGAACTAAAAAAAGCAACCCAAAATCTCATTTTGCACGTACCATTAATCAAAAACATAACATTTCATAATGTTTTGTTGTGGAAGACCCTATGGTAAGGCCAGGTTTAAATTAAGATTTGCACTAGTTGGGTAATTACGTAGACAAAAAATCCTCAAACATCTCTACTTTCCAATTTACAGAATTTAAAGTAATCTGCTTCAGTGGAATCATCTTTGATTTACTGTGATACAAAAACAGTAGAAGCATAGTTTGAGGATGCTACTGATAAATTTACAAAGCACAGTTATTCCCTTAGTAAAACAGCTAAGAAAATCCATTTGCTCAGCTCATCAAATACAATGTCATTGCTCTGTACCTTATGGAAGACCAAACCTTTCAGAAAACATTGTTTCCTATAGCTGTTGTGTAAGTACATAAACATCGAAACTTCGTGTCATTCATTGTTACATGTTTTTATTTATAGTTATCCTCAGCTACAGTAACATTCTGCTTTGGAAAGAAGTATTTCCTAACACTATTCATCTCTTGTATACTTAAACCACTTTCTAGCACAGGGAAAAACATTTTGCACAATAGCCTTACCTAAGATGACTCATTAGTAACACGATTCACAGATCCTGAAGATTAAGAACAAGCCTTACACCAAATTGACAGGAGTTTGGATTGTATTTAAGGTGAGATGCGTATCTAACTCTAAAAGGTGACGACAATCTGCATGTCTGCATTATGTTCTCTCTATGGTAAAAGAAAAAAAGAGAGTAAAAAGCTTTCATCATGGTTCATGCTTATAGACCTATTTTCTTTCCCCACTGGTCACAAAGAGTTTCAGGTAACTGGTTCATGCTGAAGTCTCAGGACACATGTACACAGAAGAGAAGTTTTACAAGTGTGACAAGTAATACAATTTATAATAGATAGTGAATTTTAAAACTCAGTTCATTCAGTCACTTGACTTAGGAAAAAAGTCTCCCTTGAGTTCAGTGTAAGAATTATAAAGCCCTCATGCTCTTTCACTAAACTTTACTATACAAAGTGTTATAACTAGTATAAATGAAAAGTTCACATTTGAAATTAAAAACAACATCACTGTCAAGAGTAACTTGCTTAAATGATTTGACACATGGGCAGAAACTTAACATTCTTTTCAGTGGAAGACACTTCAAAATACTGCTCTCTGAAAATGTCAAACATCCACTTTTCTGGAAAGTTCACGCTTTTACATCTGTTCAGTCGAGTACATTAAGTCAACTATGTTATTGTATAATCTCCGCAGCGAAAATAAATGAGTTGTGATAATATTGGAACTCTATGTTGTATTTTATTCATACAAAAATATTACACAGCAAAAATCATAGAACTAGTGTTCCACTAGATTCATCATCACAGAACAAATGAATACTTGCAAGAAAAAACTAACATGAAAAGCTTTTTAAAGTTTATTTACAGTACTCTTAATACATTGTAGAGTTGCATCATTTAAGGCAATACTTGGCTTAGAATGATACAGTTAACTCACTGAGGACTTCATTGGCTTAACCAAATAAAAAGGTAGTGTTTGCAAAGTTTGTGAGCTTAAATAGTCTGGTCTTTCACTTATGAACAACATCTAACAAGCATCTTTACTTCTTTCTAAAATAGTCTAACAAGCGTACTCAAGCCTTTTTTGTCTGCTTGGGTTTTTGCCTTGTTGAATTTTACATAGTTATTATTCTTAAGAAGTGCTTTAGGTTCACATGCTAGTAGAAAGTGTGGCAGCGTTTGCTTGATTCACTGGTAGTGCTGCATCACAAACAAAACCATCACACTGATACTGTTCATAACAAGTGCAGTCTGCTCTGAGGGGCCCTTGAGTGAAGCTGATGATATGTCAGGCTTGGATTAAACTATACTAACAACTGCCTGTAGAAAGCTAGTAAAGTATCTGTCTAGACTTAACCACAGTTAGACTCTCATTGCTCGGGTGCTAAAGTTAGTTTTAGTAAAAATTAGAGAGTATTTATAAACACCAAGAGTTACTCCATTTATTATACCTCCTGAAACTCTATGCTTTAATAGTTTGCCTTCAAAATAGCTCAAGAATCACAATGTTCTTACCCACAATACAAGAAAGAAATGACATGCTTTTCCCATCCTAGATTTCCCACAGATAGCTCATTCTCCATTCAAATTAACTTTAATAAATTATTATGATGAAATACTATTACTCTTCTGAATAACAATAAATGAAAGCATTATGCTTCGGTGTAGACCCTTTCTGGTTCTTAATAAATATGCAGCAATAGCAACTACAAAGTCATTACATGTTTGATTGTTTTTGAAAGCTAAGGATCGAACGCAGTCACAAAATGACAGAAGAATCTGTTGGAAGCCTTTCAAAGAGTGAAGGTAATGTCAAATGCCTTTATCCGTCACATAACTGATGAGGACAGTATTGTAGTCACTGACCCAGTTGCTAAATTAGTCTTTAGAGTAAAATGTATTTATAATCAGTTAAATTCAAATTCTAAGGGCAATTAATTGTCATTTGGTAAGAAAGGATTGATGTCTTGGCTCTAACTTCTGGAGCCAATTCTTTTAATGAGGCTCTTCTTTTATATATGCATGTTCGTGCAATGCATCCTGAAATGGTACTTTTTGTAAATGCACAAACATTAGCAGTCTACAAAGCAATCCATCACCTGAAGAACAGGACTGTTTGAACTGCTCCCATCTGAGATCAGAACAGGATCTTTGCCTTTCTTAAACAATAATTGAGGACAAGATTCATGGAAAGAACTGAACACTCAAGAACTTTCTCCTTTTTTGAGATGCTTTTTTGTCCATTGCAGAAGTGTCTCAGCATGACACGCCACTCATTTAGTGAGTGCTCAAAACTAACTCTGTCTATCTCTATGCTGTGTGGGCAGCATTTCTCAGAGCACTGCTGTAGCACTGCCTCTTCCAAGCCCGGAGCCAAGACAAGGCTGGCAAACACCATAGCTCCCAACAACCTGCTTTACTCAAGTTTCCTGTCCTTGTTCCCAGTTATTCTGCACGGATCTAGGAACTACCTGGGACATACCTGGATGTGAAGTTGTGGAGAGTGCTTCCAAACTTTAATCGGAGTACTGGAATTCTGACCCTGGAAGCATACCAAGATTTTCTATCCTAGCAAAGGTAATGTCACTTATGGCTCTCATACTCCCACAAAATCCGCATTGCTGGCTTAAGACAGGTACTTTCTACAGAACAAGCGCTCCTTGCTTAGTGGTCAGCAATACCCTTGCAAATAGATTAAAGACTCACCTACAAGCACCTTGCCTTCATGAATAAGAACACGTTCAAGCTCCAGAACAGGAAGAGGCAACTTTTGAAGAAGGACTTAGTCCCAGCTAAGTCTAAAGAATCACTCATTACAAGAAGAAAACACTGACATTGTAAGAGACTACCAGCATCTCCATGCCTCTCTGTGTATCCCTTCTTCATGCAAGTAGTTCAGCCAGCTCCTATTTAAAACCTCCTCATACAGGAAGAGTGCAGAATTAGGCCATCAAAGTGACTCTAGGAACATACAGATGTAGCAGATTCATCTGACTGAAAAGCTGGTTTTAGACAGAAGTCAGTCCACAATCACAGTCCAAACGTTAGTAGTGGAATACACTAAGGGGTATATAATAATTAATTTGCAGCTACTATACTTCCTTTGTAAATAAGGCCACAATTAATCCGTAACGTGAGGCTTACAAGTAGATAATCTCCCACCTGTATACTAGCTCTTTGATAGCATTTGGTCATATTCTTCATCAAGTTTGTTTGCATTTGATTTAATGTAAAATCAAAATTTATGGCTTTGTTCATACCACCTTCTTGGGAGAGTGTATGATATGTTTAAAAGTGAAATATAAACATACATCTTCATAAATCAATTAGAACAAAGCAGGATTTTATTTTTTTTTTCCCCTGCAATATTCAATAGATACCAAATGGAATATTCCAATACATTTAAATGACTGAAGTGTTAAATAATCACTGGCTCCTTGCTGGGCCTTACAGATACTTGGAGTCAGAAAGGATTAAGAATTTACCTAATTATGCTGCAAAGATAACTAGTTCCATCAATTTCACTTTTATAGAGTCATATATATTCAAAAGAAAACACCAGAAGGATAAGGAAAAAGCAATAACTGCTACGTACTTTGATATGTTAGTACAGCATCATATGTACAGACTACATATGATCAATAGTATGATCAGAGAAAAATACACATTATAGGACATAATATGAAGTAATATTATATTGTAACCTACAGAGCATATCAAAAAACCCAATTCCATAAAAAAATCAAAACAGTTCCTGTCTTCCCAGACTTGGAAGAATTTGTTCTTTTAGCGTATTGTGATTTCAGCCCCCTTACGTGCTCTTTTGCCTTTCTCACACCTTCTCTAGGAAAACATTATGACTGAATTTAAGTAGAAATAGAGCTCTGTAACAGTTTGATTCTCCTGCTGTGAAACTAATTATGTACTTGTCTTGTACGATAATAGAATTTTACTTTTGCTCTTAATATGCTTCAAATACTAATATTCAAGTTTTCTTTCCCTATCAAAGCAGCACAAATGCTAAGAAATTATGTCTACATCTTGCAAAAGACACTCCTGCATTTGTATTGAATGGAACACTTGAAATATTGAATTCCATGCTGAATCTCAAAAGGGTATCTCAACTTCTTAATGGTCTAGAAATAGATCAATAGCACAATATTGTTGAAAAACAGGATTAATGTTCTTCCTCCTTGAAAAGGAGCACATGACAAGTCAGGGAGATAATTCAAAAAGCTGCTCTTAGTGACATATTACAGGTCTTTAGACCAATCACTATTCAACATATAAAGCAGATATATATATATTTTTTGTATACTGCCCTTAGAACAGAGTAAGTAGCTTTAGTTGCATCACTCTCTAATGCAAGGAAGAGACCTCAAAAGTTAAGGCCCCTAAGCCTGATTTTACTGCCTGTTTTCAGATACTGACTAGCCCTTTGCCTCATAACAAGCTGTATCCCCCCTGGAAAAGTCAGGTACTGATCCTATGACGTTCAACATTCTGTACACTGAAAATAGAATTGAAAAGCTGGTAATGTCAGAAGTGCTGTGTTCGATGACCTTCAGTGGTGCCTGACCCAGTCAGCCCCGAGGAGACTTTTTGTTAAAACATTTTGTGAGATGCAAGAGCATCCTGTGCTGTTATTGATATGATTCCTACCAGCAGTTAAATGCTTGTGACTATTTGATATAATCAATGGCAGAAAAAAAAGGTATACTGTACAAGAATGCGTTATCTTCAATGCTCGGCTTTCATACGGTTGACCAACATTCAGGCCTTTTATTAGCATACTATATTCCAAGTGTAAAAAAAAATATCATAATTGTGCCTAACTACAAGGTCATTATTCACCTTCAGAACCAGAAAACCAACATGCAACTCTCTCTTTGGAGTAGAGGGTAGCTCACTATTAGTCCTTCATTACCCAAGCGTACATTTGTTCGCTTTTTTATGCGCACTCCAGAGAAAAGAGTCATGTCAAAATTGTGAAAAGCATATTGGAAAAGTTTACACAAATCGCAAGAAGCAGCTGTTCCAAAAACAACATGAGACACAGCACTTGTGCTTTATACCATTTTACATATGCCTCACACAGGAGATTTGCATGCGGCAAGTTAAGTGCGGTGAGTGAAATCGTCAAAGTACTATTAGAAACCTTACTCTGAGGACAATCTTCATCTGTTTCCCAAGTTTGCCTTTTCAATACCACGTGAGCATTCACAAAACAGCAATTCATACTGCAGACTGCAGGTACGCTAATATTGAAGCTACCAGCAGGATGAAAATGGCAGCTTTGTTGCTACAGCATAGCCAGTATTAAAACATACTCAAAGAGCATCAATGCCTCTCGATGCTTACCTAAACAAAATTGAAGCCTCTCTTCACAAGAACAGGCCGAGTACTCAAAAAACAGAGTGCCTGGACTGTACGTAAAAAATAAATTAATAAAAATAAGCCTAGAAACAGGATTTATCCATGCTTAGAAAAGCCTAGTATTATCCTCTAGCATAAAATGAAAGATTTCTCAAGTGCTACAAATGAGTTTCTACCATGTATCTATAGAAAAAATAAACAGTTGTGGTAGGAGGATACAGAAAGTAGTAACAGATTATTTTTAATGATAAAAATGGGATAAACTGTTGAAAAATGGATTCATTGCAATGAACTTCAACAACAAAAAAAAGCCTCACAGTGTTCTTGAGAATTCACATAAAATCCTGAACAGAATACTGCATACACAGTCACATTTCTATCAACTCCTGAATGACTCATTCAAAGCATTTCAGGGCATCAAGTAATCAGTGCAAAGGTAGAAATTGTAAGCTGAGATAAAACACACAACAAAGTTTCATTTCCCATCTTCCACCATAGCTACCACCCCCACCAAAAGCAACTCTCAAGAGTGAAATAGAACTCTCATGTTTAGCCTCAAAGCCTCCAATATATCAGAACGTTTTAAACTCATTTGGTTGGGTTCAAAGCACAGGTCAGCTGACAGGCCTCCCTGCTACACTCGGAACAAAGAGGCCCATTAAATAAGGCAAAAGACAGTTCCAAGACTTAGTTCCAACACACATCATTTTGAGTACACATTGTTCCCTAAGCCTAATTGCCTGAAAAAACAGCAATAATGTGTTGAGATAGCCACTGCACACTCATGCAGGCAGCTTCAGAAGCCTGACCATCTCCAGACACTGTTGAGAGGAGACAAGGAGCAGCATGGTCAATAATCAATCCTTCAGATTGGCAGGATTTGCAACTGCAGTAGCAGGGAGTGTTAAAAGACTTTCTACACTAATAACCTACCTCTGGGCACACAAGACAAATTTTTTAACAGCTGGATGATAGCATGATAAGTCAAGCTGCATAATTTATTAAAGGGAAGTAATGCAAATGGAGAACTCTGCAGGAATATGAGCTCACCAGTTACCTTGGGGAGTTTGGCAATTGAAATTTATTTCTGTGAGCTTTTCAGAGGGAATTAAATTTTCCCTTTTATAATCTGATGTAGTGGTTAAGTTAGGCTTTGCACAGAACCTCAGATAGCTGCTTAGAACCATCCTGTTTAAGAGATGGTTAAAAGCAAAATAAATGTATTAACTTAGGAATCCAGATGACAAGATACCAATTCTATATACACCTGCCAAACTCCCTCAGCTTACTCCATAACAACAGCATCACTAGCTCCATAGAAACCACTCATCTGAAATGGGCAATACCTGCTGGTATTGTCAGCAATACATACTGCTGACAAAAGGGAGACTGACAAAAAAAGAAGAATCAAGACAAAACATGGCATAAACAAGTATAAGGCCCTAAGAGTATCACTGACACGTCAGTTTAACCAATATCAGTATCTGAAACCGGATTCTTAGCAATGAACGTTGTATAGCATTAGGTACGACCACATTCACACCAACTGCTATATTTGCTTCTGGTATGCTTACACACAGGATCAAGTTCCACAGACCACTCTCAAGTTTTTTCTACTCTTACTGCTGCAGACTCTATAGAGACTCTATCTAGATGCAGCTTGAATATTCTCTTCCCTGTAAGGCAAGATTGTAATACATAGAAAGGATAACAGTATAAAATAACAAATATCTTAAGTTGATTTGAATTGTTGAGCGTTATTTATGGAAGTTAGTATTTAGTGCCTGTAATGCTATGAACAACTAGCCAAACTATTTATCTCCTGACACCAAAATGATCAAAAAAGGTGAAAATCCTTATCACATAACTCAACTTCCATTTGAAGAAAATTCCTTTGTTGTCTTTTTATCCAACGACATTTTTATCCTATCGTTTAAAGCAATGCCATATATTGTGATTGAGATTTTTTTTTAAATACATAGAAAGATGGTAGAGCGCCTTCTGCCTACATTCACTCCCACTATCTTTGTTGTTTTTTGTTTGTTTTTTAAATTCTCACTCTCTTTTATACCATTAAGAAATCTGTAAAAGAAGGAAATAGAGGATCTTTCCAAAAGTCTATCAGTAAAAACTGAGGATCCTCAGAATATGAAAAACCCCAGCCTTACATTCTCTACACTGCCTAGATGGACGGACCTTTATTTTGTAGCAATTGCAATTCTGGTTGTTATCTTAAGTTTAGATTCAAATTCTACGTCACCTACAGATGTGTTTTATCTCTACAGCAATTTGTAAAATAGTTTTCAACTCAATTTTGGAAGTATCACGGTTTAACTCAACTATAACTCTAAAAGAGAAAGTGAAAGCCAATTTGACTACATTTTACTACTCATTTTAATATATATGAGGTCAACATCATTCACATGAGAAAGGTAGGTCTGAAAGACAACAGTAGGCAGACTTCATACAATATTTCTGTGGCAATCTATGAGATATTTACTGTGCATATCCCAGGTACTTCAGGCATCTGAAACCATAGCAGTGACACTGCATAAACTTTCCTGATCTCATCAGACAAATGCTGAAATAACACTGAAATACTTGAAACTATAGAAAATATCCAAGGTTTAACCCACATTAGACAGTTTAAAAGCTTAACATTAAGCAATTCAAATCAGATGTATTTTAATAGTCTTCACAACAAAAATATACATGTTTGGAATCCGATTATTTTAAATTCATAGTAAAAGCTTCAGATGTTTTTAAGACACAGGGAGGGAAGATTTTGAAATGATGTACGTTTTGCTATGTTTACATATTAAATAACAAATACTAACGTAATTGAGCAATTTAAGGAGGGTCTTAAAAACAACCAAACAGCACAATAAAGAAATATAAATTATCAGGAAAAAAGCAACTGTGTGCGAGATGTAAAGTCCTTCATGGGCTCTTATTGTTCTGTGTGCTTTGAAGTATTTAATTATGTATTTACGTATCCAATAGGTGGTATTGGAGCCACAGATTTTAAAATAATCAGCCTCTCTATTGCTTTCCTCATGTATCAGCTACAATTAAATACAGCCATCAAGAATCTTTGTGGCATGTTAATGAGCAAATTCAGGCACTTGAACAGTATCTTAAAAATCAATATTTAAGATAAGTAAATCTCACTGCTGTAAAACTAAGTATATGGGGGATAACTCATGGGAGTGATAGTAATGAAGAAGCCATTTGTCGTTGTTGTTTATTCATCAGTTTGAGACTCAGCTACCAATGACTAAATTGTTACCCTCTGCTGAAAACTGTGTTACTTGGTGCTGTTTGTAGAACTCCCATTGTGCAAATGCTCCAACAGCAGAACTGCCTGCAATAAAAGGCACTTACTAAGTTGTTGTTTGTTTTTTGTTTGTTTGTATTTTGTTTGTTGTTTTTCTAAAACCTCAGCATAGAGGTTGAAAAGCCACAATTTTTTCCTGCCCTCCCATTGTAAAGATTGCTTTTCTCATGTCAGGGTTGGATTGTAATTCTAAGTATGGGAAATTATACTGTACCTCCTCCCAAGGGCTATCTGACCTCAGAATAAATCACAGAGTGGTAATGAACATCCAGGCCTCTCAAGCTGCTCTGTAAGAGCCAAACTCACTACATTACATCCTGCTATTTTCATGTCAAGAGCTTAAAAATAAATAGCCACCATAAAACAAGTTTTCATACTTTTAGCAGTGAAATTAGATTAAGACAGAGCTCCTTTACCGTGCTTCATTTAAAAGAGTTGTTTTTACCTGCATTTTTAAGCATAAATACCTAAAACATCTGTTAGCTACTGTTTTTTGTTCATGTTGTACCTTATTTTTCTCTATTTAATAATGAAGAAGTTGTAAAGAAAAAAATTACTATGTGCCCTGAGTTTTAAAGCAATACATATTTGTTTCCCATTTAGGAACAGGCAGTTACTTAATCTACAATATTAAAGATAATTTTTATTTATCTTTTTAAACCTCAGGCTTACATGCTGAAAACTGAATTAACTTACTAGTGTTTATACTCAGTCTTTATTCAAAAAAAAAATATGTAGATTTCTACGCCTACAAGCAAGAGATTATTTTATGCAACTTCAATTATACATTACAGGTGGGCACAGAATTAAACAGATTGTTTGGTGGGCAGTTCTCCTACTGTGCTAATTTAAAAGACAATATGAAATATGAGGTCTTTTCTAGCTCATTCAAAAAGGCACACTTGAAAAATGTATGTTGCATTTTTTATTGGGTGAGGACAAACGACTTTTTTGTTTTAATACATACAGCCTTTTGATGCATGGCCCAACGCAGGCCTCAGCAAAAAGATAGCAAATCTTGGAATTTATTATTGCCAATAGTCTGCATGACCTTTACTTTAACTGCATCTTCGCTGTCAGTAATAATCCAAGGCCGCACTTTCAGTGATAGAATGAGAGATTTTGCATATTGAGTCTCCAGGTCTCCTTGAAAACATTCAGAAATCACAGTCATTTATTCCTATTGGCAGGGCAAGGTCCATTATGAAAGCTCATTCGTCTTTACTTGAAGATGAAGAGTGGAGAAACTCCATTTTTTGCTCTGAATCAACTACTAACTACTGTAGTTTTCTCAAATAAATCAACAAGGAGGCTCCTAGGTCCACAGACTGAAATCTTTTCTCATTCAGGGCACCTGTTCTCTAATGGTTTCCTTCACCTTTGTAACATACAATTTTGGTAGTAGATAAAATAGCACTTTAACACAGACCTGTGGATTTTACATTCTAACCTTTCTTCATTTGTGGTTTGTTTTACCTGACAGGTTAGAGTTTGCAGGTTTAGAAGGAATCTAGCAAGGACAGGATTGCAAGGGCAATAATAATAAATAATACGTTTGCAACACTGGCTTCCTCTCCCTTGAGAGATGTTTTTGAAGCCAAAAATTACTTAAGCTATGTAAGACATGATATGTGTAGCTGTTTAACAAAATATACTCAAAATCCATCTCTGCTAGGTACAGATCAGCCCCAGGTAGTTCTCTTTGCTCTTTGAGCTGACTGGATGAGAGCCAAAGCCAACCTAGAAGTCAAAAAGATGTACTAGCATGACATTTATGCCCAAGAAATATGCTCCCATTGTGTAGACAAGCCTGTACAGCAAGCTTGCAAATACTAATGCATTTTTTAAGGAGATAATGTGGAACAGAGACAAAGAAGGGAACAGAGGATTTTCCTACAGCGTCTGTAATAAAAACTGCATTTGAATCTCAGTCTCTCCTTAAGTTTTATATTTCTGACATCACACAGTAAACTATTCCTGAACTCCATGGGAGTTTTCTTCAGATGAAAGGAGAGAAAAGTTAAGCCGGAGGAAGGAAATGATTCACCCTCTTAGACAATGGTAGAGTCCTAAGAAGGATGCTTAGATCTAAGGTCCTGCAAAGGCAGATAGCTGCTTTCCCATGGAGTGACTTAGTGCAGCCCACAGGGTTCTGCAGAGACTCTGCAATCTGTAACACACAACAAATTGTGAGGTTCAGGCCTAAGCTTGAATTAATTATTCTACTGGGGGAAATAAAAAAAAAAAGCACCTCCAAGTCTCCTCCTTTCCATCTGCTTTATGGCAATTCATCAAACAAGAGAAATTCCAAAGGAAGCAGCAGGCATGGGAATCTCAAGATGCCTAGGTCTATCATGGCCATATTTCTATCAAAATTAGGCAATCTTTCTTCCAAAAAAAGTCTACTCACTGAAAACTGTAACTTCAGGTCAATTGATACTGTTCAAATTCATTTAGCGCATTGCTCCAGTGAACGTGTATTTATCTATATAAAGTGGAACACTGTCAACAGGAGAGACAGACATCAAGTCCTATAGGCACTGCAAATGTTTTTCTTAGGTCTCAGCTAAAATGTAAGACCCCATGAGGTATTTATTTGGCTTACCATTCTGAGCCTGGATAAGGAGTCCACAGGAATAAGATTCAGTCAATTTCATACACAGAAAACATCCTGAATATTCCATAAGCGGGAACACAAAGACAGTAATATATCCCATATTCTATTCTCTTTAAATAGGGTGGCAACCAGTACAGATGAATTTCTATAAAACAAGTTCTTTTGGAGTACCTAGCTTGCATCATAGGGCTGAGAATTACCATCACAGCAAGAAAGAGCTAGAAATCTTCCATACCTTACCTATTGTGTTTTCTAGCAGCATCAAAACTTCTCTGGTAAGAGAGTAAGAAAGATTTAATTGATCCTTGCTGGGCCGTGTAGCTGCTGGCAGAGTTCGCTCTGTACTTCCACACCTTCCTCCACGTTCTTTTAACTACAAGAATTTTTTGCCAAATCTGTCTCAACGCAAGTGCTCTTATATAAGTCTCCACATCAGACACCAAGATACAGCATTCAACATATGGACTGTGGGCTGAGAAGCCATCCAGCTTCCATGGCATACTTTTTATTAGCTTAAAGGCATCATCACTTATCCTTAAGCTACCGACCTCTAGTTCATAACGCCTATGTCTTCTGACTACACACTAAGTAGTGAATATCCGTAAAAGAATTAAAGAAATAGGAACAGGGAGTTATAGATTAAACCTCTAACTTCTGTCTTTAACATGGGAAATAAAAAGTTTCTAGTTCCTGTGACTAGGAGCAGAAACTCAAATGAAACAAAGAAAGAAAAAATAGGGCCCGGGGCCTGCCAGAGCCTAACACCTTTTAGCCATTCATCTGAGAAATGTGAGCAATTCTGTGATGCTGGGAACTCCAGGAACATCACTGCAGCATAGCATCTGCATGTAACATGCACAAACACCTTTCCCAGCTCAGTAAGCCACCGGTCTGGACAGATTCCCCAGAGATACTAAGACCTACTGAGTTCACTACTTCTGCTTCTGTAGCAGAATCCAGGTATAACAGAAACAACAAAAAAAAAACCACCGAGTGCTGTATGTCCCCAAAGTCTTTTAACTATATCTATGGTCCACACCACCCACAAACCTACGTACAGAGCAGGAAGAATCACAAGATTTTACACAGCCCTGTGATTATCCTTAACTCCCCTTCTATGGCTGGATCTGACACCACTGTAGCCAATTTGGACTCTCAGGAATCACACTAGAGTATGCTTTGTGGGCTCAACCAGCAAAAAGCAAGTAGTTAACGGAGTTAAAAATTCTTTTCCTTCCAAGCCTTTTTCTCACATCCTGAATGATAGAATATATTCAGTCTACAACAGAACATCTTCCTACTCTCCATACAGAGCGATCTTACAAAAACAAACAAAAAAAAATGACACAAGGGGATATGGTTAAAATTAAAATATTTTTTTCCAGTAACACTCAGATGTTCATTTAAATACCTATTTTTTTTTTTCCTTTGAGTAGTGGTAAGTTATTCTTTTTCTCCCCCTCTCAATAAGGGGAAAGAACATTGTGATACAATACGCAGTATTTGCTACAAACAATCAGTGAAGTTTTGGGAGGGTTGGTTTTTATCCTTGCCTGTTGCACAGAGCATTTCAGCTTCTATTAGCAGTTTCCAAATCAAACACATGCATGCTGATAGAAGTACTCTAGCATCATCCATTGTGTGCTTCCAATCATATAAACTACATTCACTTTAAAAGCATAATCAACATTTTTTGCCACTGAAGTAAGCAGAAGAGCACAAAAATGAATCACTGCAGTAATAATAATAAGAGGTGTTCTAATTATCATCTCTAGGCACTGGTTGCAAAACACATGCCTGAATCTCCAGGTATTGGCTACTTTTTAGTATTTTCATTGCTAAATTACATTAGAAGACCATTAAAATGTGTTTAGACTTTACCTCATACTCCCTTATGAGTACTTGTCTTCCTCAATAAAGAATGTCAAAAAATAAGTAGGAGAAAGGATGGTCTATTCATCAGGTTTTCAGAAAAAAAAATCTCAGTAGAGGCTGGGAGATTAGGACTCAAAACAATTTTAGAAGAACATGCCAGAAGATTCAGTGCCTGGTTTTGAAGCAGTGAAACACATGCTGCTTCCTGCCCCTGGTTGAAGTCTTTCACTTATCACAAGTCACATGTCAGGACTTTACATCTCCTCAGACATGAATGACCAGAGAACAAGAGAGAGAAATGGAATGCTAACGACAATGAAGTACTCAGGAGCAAGAAACAGAAACTATAGATGGCTTTTCTTTTTCTTCAGGTCAGCAAAGCTTATCAAGTGCAACTCCATGAATTATAACTCCTTAATTAAGCATTTAAGGCCAAAAATAAAACCCCACCACAGAAGTTTAAATTGACTTGAGAAAAGCATGCTTTCAGGCAGCGGGAATAAAATAAAGAAAGCAAAGAATAAAATCAGCAGGCATGTATGGTTGTGGCAATGAGCCCCTTCCCACCCTGCCCCAGTGAGTGAGACAGGCTTAGCAAAGCCTACAAAATTCAGTGCATTTCTACCACCAGCTCATGACATTGCCATACATCAGGGCAGCCCCCAGAAGATATATTTACAACAAGGCATCTGCCAAGGAAGAAAAACAAACAAACAAAAAACAAACAAACAAAAAAAAAACACCACCCTGAAAAACCAGAACAACCTCCCTATCGTCATTTCCCCACAGAACCTCACACACAAGGTACCTGACAAGGACCACAAGCCCCAGGGTGGCAAAGCAGCAGCAAGAGCAACAGCAGCATGGGTTAGGCAATCATCTCATCCTTACAGCAGCACTCGGGTCCAGCCAACCAGCCAGAATGCTGTAATAACCATAGATAGGCTCTCCTCAGCAGAGAGAATACAAATCAGGTTCAAGATCTACAAAAAAAAAAACAAACAAACAGCTTAAAGACATGGACAGGAAACCTGCCTTTCAGCTGAGCTCAAGTGGCAGCTGGGACTGAAGGGTGAGGGCAGGCCCAGGTGTGGCCAATCAGAGCCATTAAGGACCATTAGTGCCACCCGGGCAGAACAGCATCACTTAGATTTCCGTTTAAGATTCATCTGCTATTTGCAGTGGAAAATCCCAGCTGAAGCTGATTTGAGCAACAACAGCAGTTTTTCTTCAGTGGTTTCTCTTTCACTATTTGTTAATGTTTTCGGATAGACTTTGAAAACAACTGTTTGGGTTTATGGAAGGAGAAGAAAATGGTATCACACTGGCAAAAGCTATTATGTGAAACAAATCATATAATTTCTGTGTATGTTAAACTAATTATTCCCCTAATCAATGGTAGAGCAAGGGCTATAGGAGTGTAGATGAAGCATCACCAGGTTTTGGATCATACAAGTTCAGCTTAAAAAATTCATATAAGAAAGTATATCTGCAATAGAGGCAGTTACAAAAGAAATGTATAAGGGCTGCTCCAAAAGTAACGCCTCCTATCTTATTATGTTGGCCCATAATGACAGAGGTGGATGGTGGTGGTATGGCGGTACATCTTGAACCTTCCCACCAGTAATCCATTACATTTTGTTGCTATGTGACAGATGGTAGCAGAGGGGCAGTCTGACAAAATAGCATCTGACATGGAAGTGCCGACGAAGCAAAGGTGTGTCAATGACTTCCTCCATGTAGAAAAAAATTGTTCCCATTGGCATTCATTGATGCTTGCGGGATGCTTTCAGAGACCAAACAATGCATGTGAGCACACTGAGGCGGTGGTTGGTGCATCTCAGCAGTGATGTCAGTGACAGTGGGTCACCTCTGCTGGTGCAGATTTTTATGAGTACACCATGCAGACTCTTGTTCAGCACTGGTGAAAATGCATAGCTAATAGTGGTGCCTAAGTTGAAAAATAGTGTTTTGTAGCTGAGAATGCACTCTATCAAATAGTGCTATTGTGCTCTTTGTATCCATTGGAGTTTCCATGAAAATAAACAAGAGGCATTACTTTTAGAATGACCTACAAATTTCTACAACATAACTTAAAAGCATTAACTTTTTTTAAATAGGAAAAAGGAGAATGAATGCACAAAGTATGGGTTTTTTTCCCTGTTATTTCAGTCACCACTGATTTTCTCTTATCTTAATTCCTTAAAAGAAAGAAGTCAGACAACTAAAATTTACAGACTATACTAATCCTTAGAGTACAGATCCACTCTTCTGAAAGCCATAAATACAGAGTTAAAGAACCACAGGAAATTAGTTCTCTGAGTTATGTTAATTGCTCCCAGCACTCCAGTACCTATCTGCATAAAGAAGGAACATGCTTTGAAGAAGACATTGTAACATAACATGGTTAAAAAACTGTATGCCATAAGAAAAACAAAACACATTTCTTTCTTTTGAATTAAAAGGGGTTTGAACCACTTTAGAGGGGGAAAAAGAAAGTATGTCTTGGGCAGAAAGAAGCCACACAGTAGAAATAATTGATCTGAGCTCTGTTATCTGTCACTTTAAATTCCCCTCTAGCAGCAGCCGAGTGGTAAATGAGGAAAATTCATGAAAGGCTGCTACAGAAATAGGGAGAAAGTAAACAACACGCTATAATTACAGTTTTGAATTCAAAAGATATAGGAAAAAAAATACATGTCAATATTAATAGGGTAGCTTCAACCAATATAAAGTTGGTAAGAAAAGTTACTCTCAATGACCTTACAAGGTAAACACATAGCTGTGTTAAAACATTTTAAATCTCATACAGTGACCAACAACATATGCAAGAGCACTGTGAAAGTTTAAACCATAAAAAAATATCTTTTATGGCTGAGTTTTGTCAAAGAAACTGTCTATCTGATGGAAAAGAAAAAAAGGTCATCAATGTTCTGGTCCACTTGACAACATATAATGTTTAACTTTGAATACTGGCCTTGTACCAGCTATATCTCAGGTACTTTCTGATTTATGATGTACAGTTTGTGTTGATGCACTGCTAGTCGATCCAAAGTGTTCCGTGCTCAAAAAGGATAATCATCACTTAGCTCAGTCAGTGCAAAATCTGACCTTCCTTGGCTCCATTTCAAATGTTACACTCCTGCAGGTATACCCTGCCTTCAGTTCACGTGTACTCATTACTGTGTTTGAATGTAGAGGTCATCGCAATACTCTATCTGGAACAACGCTGAATAGGATTTGGTTCCTAGGTACAATGGGACTGTGTGACCTGTCAGATATGTGTACTGATTTACAAATAACTTGTTCTAAGAGAGAATAACAATGTAGACTTTCCAAAGAAGATGATGAGTTTCCCGCATTTCCTATATATTTTTTTAAAGACTTATGTAAATCTCCTGGTACTTGAAAATACGTGAAGAATCTATTTAAGTCACTGGAACATTAATTATTTAATTATTTTTTAAAAACACCTAGCTTTGCTTTTCCATATCAAAACGAAAAAGAATGTGGAGATTCAGAGTATATATTGCTATAAGCAATATAAATCCAAGGTTAATTTGAAAACCAGCCATTGAGAATTTTCTTAGACAAATCTGTATGGAAAGATTTAAAAACATCAAGCTTTTTTTTTTAAGGTTTCCTCAGCTCATCTTGACTACAGGACCTGCACAAGTCAGCCAACTTGAATATAACCAGGTGGATATGGTGATGTCAGAAATTTATCTCAATTATATTGCATAAAATAAATGATAGTTGGGAATGGAAAAATGTGTAGTCCTTCACAGAGTAGAGCTAAATCCAAATCTCTACACTAGTTTCAGGTTAGTATAGCTATGATGAATAGAAGACAGTCTGGCATGTCAGGGTTTTCTATATGACTGATAATATTAAAGGATAGTTCCTCATGGCTGGCTACACTGGAACATTCCACTTCAAAAGAAAAATAACATCTTTCATTTGTATATTCCTCCAATCCTAAAGTTGAAATTACTTAATGGAATTTCAGTAGTCCTTCAAATTTGTTATTTGCTATAAAAAAAAAGCATTTATGAAGTAGGAAGTTATGCAAAGGCCTACCAAGTAGGACTTTTTTTTTTTTTTCCTAGCAGAAAACTAAAATTTAAGTATTTCTTTATTTTCTTACCAGTTTCACTCTACCTGCCCTGACAGGCAACATAACTAGAGGCACATGCCGCCATGCTCCAGTATGGGTTGATCCTGGTACTAACCTAAAATTTGATTGTCCTTGTCCGCCAGAGTAACCACAACTGTTCCAGCTGAGCTTCAGGACACCTACAGAGATTACTTACTTGAATAACGTATAAAATAATACCTAAATCAGAACAAGTATCTTCCTGCATGCACTGTAGACTGACATACCTTCAGTTTGGTGTACAACCTCTTGAGCACTGTTGCCTGCATTGTCCGTTGTTCTTAGTTGGCAATTTTGTTTTCTTTCTTTTTCCTAGGATGATTTTCTTTTCAGTGTTTTTCTGGAATCAATCTTGCATTGCAAAAATGTTCTTGTGTAAGTTTGGTTAAATATTTAATATTTTAAATATAGTTTATTAATAATTATTTTCAGTTCTGAATTGGAACAAGTGCAGCTGAATGCATTATTCAAGAACTGCATCTGATCTTATTTAATATCATGTAACACTTTGCTTGTTCTTATTCTTTTTTTCATGTAGATGCAGTATAGCATGCTTGCCAAATGTGTAAAGTAAGTACCTTCTCTCCCAAACAAGCTGTTCAGAAATATTATTAGCCTAAATATCTTGTCCTGAATTTTTTAAAGCATGTCTCTTCTGAGTTAATCATCATTTTTCTGTGCATCAGTAATAGTAAGCTATTTCAGAAACAGCTGTGCAATAGGATGTACCATAATATGATAAAGAAAACATTAATCTACTAAGAAAGTTAGTGACCTTTTTTTTCCTGACTTCTAAGCTGCTTACTGAGTCTGCCTTCGAATATGTCTCTAAAATACCTCTAGGGTCAGCAAACCAAATGTTTTCAGGTATTTGGATGCCTAGGGATTTATGGTTGGGTGGTTTTCCAAGAGTATTTAGGCGTTTACAGTAAATTCAGTGACAATCAGGAAGTATCACACAATTAGGTCCTCCTGAAAATAACCACAAAGTGCCTTATTACTTCTTTGGTAACTACATTTCTTTGTTTTTTACGGGTTTTGATTCTGGCAATAAATATCTCTGAGAGGTGTTATGGTAGATGAGTTTACCTGCAAGTGAGCATGTAATCCATTCCCATTATAACCAGCATTTCAACTACTGAAAGTATAAACTTTATGTGTACAAAATACACAAAACTAACTGCTTTTTATTCTCCACCTCCAGTTTCACATTGCTGGCTCTGCTGCCCTCTATTATGGCTCACTCACTTTTTTCATTCAGTGAATACTTTCTGCTTCTCCTCTTAGTCATCTTTGAATTTAATTAATCTCACCAGCAACAGTTTTTGATAAGCACCTTTCACAGAATTGCAGGGGTTGGAAGGGACCTCCAGAGATCATCTAGTCCAACCCCCCTGCCAAAGCAGGCTCCCTAGA